>JAGDQP010013107.1:3713-48650 GCA_022664845.1 Lepisma saccharinum | reverse complement strand
TCTATAAACATGGAGTCGACTAAAAGCGGTCGTCCTGTTGTGTCCTACCAAATTTTTAAAATATTTTTGCTTCTTCACTACAATACTCCAACAAGGGAGCGTTCTAATATAAAAATGTATCTTTTTAAACAGTTTAAGTACACGTTCTAGCCTTGCATTCACCGCATGTCCACCATATATTCATCCTTTTCCATTCGTGCCACCGATAAATGTTCTTCAGTGTAAATCTTAAAAAAATGCTTAGTAAACCACCTAGGGCTTTGTGTAAATGTACATGTTTTACATATCCACAAAGCACACGGCAAACAGTGTTAAGCTAGATTACGCAACCAAAGGGAGGAGCTAATGTAATGTAAACTATTAAAACTCTTACACTATATGTGTGTACTAATAGTCGTAGACAGTGATTCAAATACAATGTTTTCAAAGTTCATATTTTGGTAATGGGGCGCCTTGTAAATTATATATTTTAATCTTTATCAAATAATAAATTATTCCTGATACAAACTTTGATTTCAGCTTCTTTCCGTCATGATGAAATTGCATGTATCTGTCAACAGTTTATCTATATTCCTACGGTCCTCAAAGGTTTCCTTCGCAGGTTGACACAATATGTTGTCGAGTGATTATGATTCCAAAGGGTACCATCCACCTACAAATGCAAAACACTTATCTTAAATCCTCTTGGTCTTTGACCGAAAACAGCCATGGCAAATGCACCGCTTTAAAGGTCGCCAAACATCAATGGCGCAAATATACACAACTCATCAACCTGATGCATACTGCATTTACAAGCTTGAACAGTGCAAGCAACCTCCTTCATTTTAGTTGCTGCAAGGGCTTATGCTACTTCATCCACTGGCTCAAATTCACGCCTAGTTGACTAAAAACTGATAGTCTACAATATAAACAGATGGTCTACAACCAATGTATTCCATAACGTATGAATTCTCGCGCACTCTGTGCCTGCAGGGCAATGTCATCGTTTCCTTTTCTTATATAAATCATGCGATCAACTAACTCCTCCTCTTTTCCATTTTCTTCCTACATCATATATTTATTTTTGATCTTATGCTCGTATATTTAATCTGCGTAATTTTCCTCCCCTATAGTGACGCGTGTGCACATAGTTCGCATACAATACTACCTTTTCACACAGCCTTCGTGTTCTGTTATTTCAACTCAATACGTTTTCGTTCATTTTATTTATTTATGCTTTTGGTCCATTGTTTCTCTTTGACAACAGTCAGGGCTATCTCCACAATGTAATTTGCACAAGGTACGTTACAACGCATTAATTAGTAATAAGCCTTTGACACTATTTACCTGCTCTTGTTTTACCGGTCTTAATATTACAGTAGTCTCATGTCATTTCCATGATCACATACACCGTAACATCTGCCTATGAGTAAACTACCTTTTTCAGTAATATATACTTGTCCGTAGTCACTCTAGCTTACGTTAAACAAAACAACCTTCAACCCAATTTCAATGTTTTTTTTCTTTTTTTACTTTTAATAAACATGAGTACGTAGCGGCTAAGGCGTTCGTTCTTGGAACCATACCGTCAGTTCCTCTGTCCCGCATCAATTTTCGTGCCTGTTCCTTGTACTACAAACGATGGGGTGCATCGTACCTAGTGCCTTCGTTCTTAGATACATACCGTCCGTTTTCGTGCTTTTATACACGTCTTTCGTATTCATTAACTTGTGCTTTTGCCAATAACAGTTGTGGCCTACTTTTACAAAACCAGTTAAGTAATTCTAACCTGTTTTATATATTTTCGCTCACGACTCAAGACAAAGTGTGTCCCATCTCAACACTCTACCTAACTAGTCATCTAACTATGGTTCGTCAAACATAATATCGAGTGTATAGCTCTATTCCCAAGTAAATTCGTCCACACATTCCTCTATATTTTGTCTCGTGCACTTTTTGTATACAACGCCAGCACACTAAAAACTCGTATTCACCGTAATATACAATAACCGTTACTAGTAAGGCTACTTATAAATCTTCCACTTTCCTTTCTCATATTTAATTCGTTTTATACAAAATGTTTATTTTCATTCTTTTCTCTCTAAAGCCGTGTTCAATTAAAACAAAACAAAAAAGTCTAAAAATTAACAAAAGATAAAACAAAAATGAAAACATAAATAAAGCAGCACTCTTTCGTTACATGTGCTATATTCTCATCTGTGTCCTCCTTTGTGCTATGCATCCAAACTCCATTCTGAATTTTACATCAACCCTGCAATCACATAGCTTTAACTATAACAGCAATAACAAAAACAAAATAGCTTTCGTGTAGCGTGTAGGTATCATCCAGGTTTTCATCCATGTTTGCCAGTAATATCGTGCATCCTCCCATATGTTTCTTTTACAATTACGCACTACTTTCTGTGTAAATAACTCTATTTGCCCTCGTTTTTATTTCATCATCTTCTCAAATACAAGAACACACTCATCTCCATTAGTGTACTGCCACTCCCAAATATCATATCGCGTTCTGAAGTCATAATTCATTTCATACTAGTACAAACAAAGCCAATAAGATCTGTTCCAACTCGCTCTGATCTATCTTTGCCATAGCATCCCAACCTTCCGTTCAGTTTTCCATAAACAAACCATGCGTAGGTGCTTATAAACCGCATATCGTTCTTAGCCTCTTCCTTTTCTTTCTACAAAGAATCCTGTACTATCAGCTACTGGCCTCAGACATCTACATTCAATCAAGCGCGTTTATTTCATTTTGTTTTCTCAATATTAGTTCTTTAAACTAATATTTCTACGAGTACTGCAACATCATTATTTCGCCAATAAAGGCATATTCTACTTGTTTTCATCAAAGTCATGCCTCATGTATCACAATCAAAAAAGTCTTCCTTCCACACGGAACATATACCCTCATAAAAGTACACACAATCAATTTTACGAAAAAGCCTGCTCTACCGGCTCATCATTCCCACCTTTCGCGTGCTTTCCCATAGCACTAGTCTGTGCTGACTCAGCACACATTCACTACTTTCGTATTAATGAGTCTCACGTTTAATTTTCGTCCAGTGTTATCTAGATAATACATTACTCGTACTTACAATCATTTACCATAGACCATGCTATTGTCACATTATGTCTTACTACAGTGGGGTAATAGCATTCTTTAATAAAGTTAGGAATATTCAAATCCATCCATAACAGTCATGCTTATTCACATTAACGCATATGCCTATTTTTAAAAAAAGAAAAACACCTAGCCTACATTCAACTTTCGCATAATATGAGATAGTGTCACAAAATGGGATAGGAGCGTGCACAAAATATGGGATAGTGCCAAAAAATTAGTACCAAATATACACACAAAATTGCAGTGTTTTTGAATTCCGCTAGCTTGTTGTTGGTGGTGCACAGTTATGTTGAACAATTCACATTGCTCTCGATTTCAGGGCTAAACTGAGCATGCACAAAATATGGGTAGTGTTCCAAAAATTAGCACAAAAGTTCACTAAATCCTGGTGTGTTTTATTCTCGAGTAGCTTGTTGTGTTTGGGCCAGCGTAACGTTGAACCAACCACATTGCTCTTTTTCTAGGATAAATCCAACCACATGATTTGCAATTTCCGGGCTAAACCGAGCATGCACAAATTAGGACAAAATTGTGGTGTCGTATTTATTCCGATAGCTTGTTCTCTTTTCGCCAGCGTAAAGTTGTTTCAACGACTTTTTTTTTTTTATTTCTGGGCTTAACCAAACCATATTTTTATTTCTTCGCTAAATTGAGCGTGCACAAAGTATGGAATACTACGCACAAATTAAGCCAAAATATGCACTAAATCCTGGTTTGGTTTTTATTCCAATAAATTATTGTTGTTGGGCCATGGTGATGTTGAATCAATCATTTTTTATTCCTAGGCTAAACCCAACCCTATTATTTTCGATTTCTGGGCAAAAGCGAGTGCACATATTATGGGATAGTGTGCACTAATTAGCACAAAATATGCACTAAATCCTGAAATGGATTTTATTCCGATAACAAGTTGTCGTTGGACCAGAGTGAAGTTGTCTCAACCACATTTTTTTCTATATGAGGGCTAATTGTGCGTGCACAAAATATGGTAGTACAAAATGCGCATAAAATCCTGGTGTGGTCGTTATTCTGATAGCTTGTTGTGGTTGGGCCAGCGGGATGTTGAAACAAACACATAGTTTTTGGTTTCTCAGTTAAACTCAACCATATCTTTATCGATTTCTGGTATAAACAACGCGTGGACAAAATATGGGATATTATCCACAAATTAGCACAGAATATACACAAAATCTTGGAGTGTTTTTTCTTCCGATAGCTTGTTGTAGGTGGGCCAGCGTGATGTTGAACCAATAGAATTGTGTTCGATTTTTGGGCTAAACCCGAGCAGATCCTTATCGATTTCTTGGCTAAACTGAGTGAGCACAAAGTAAGGGATAATGCGCCGAAATTAGAACAAAATATGCACTAATTCCTGGAGTGTTTTTTATCCCGATAACTCGTTCTTGTAGGGCCAGCGCGAAGATATCCCAAACCACATTCCTGTTGATTTCGAGGCTAAACCGAGCGAGCACAAAATTTGGGATAGTGTGCACATTTCACAAATTAGACCAAAATCAGCACTGAATCTTGGTGTTGTTTTATTCCAATAGCTTGTTGTGGTTGGGCCAGCGTGACGTTGAACCATCCACGTCTTTTTATTCCTGGGCTAATTCCAACCACCTTATTTTCCATTTCCGGGTTAAATCAAAGGTGCACAAAATATGGGATAGTGTGCACAAATTAACACAATTCCACAAAATCGTGGTGTCGTTATTATTCCGACAGCTTGTTCCCTTTTGGGGCTAAACTGAGCGCCCACCAAGTATCGTATAATGCGCACCACAACATATGCACTAAATCTTGGAGTGAATTTTATTCCGATAACTTGTTGCGGTTGGGCCAGAGTGAAGTTGTCCCAACCATATTTTTTTCAATTTCTGAGCTAACTCGAGCGTGAACAAAATATGGGATTGTGTGCATAATTTAACACAAAATGTGCACTAAATCCTGGAGTGGTTTTTAGTCCGATAGCTTGTTATAGTTGAGCCAGACTGATGTTGAAACAACCACACTGTTTTTACTTCTGGGCTAAACTTAATTTTTCTTCATTTATTGGATAAACAGAGCGTGCACAAAATATAGGTTAGTGCGCACAAATTAGCACAAAATATGCACCAAATCCTGGCACGCCTTTTACCCAATAGGTTGTTGTGGCTGGGTCAGCGTGATGTTGAACAAACCACATTATTTTTCATTTCTAGGCTAAACCCAACCATATCATATTCGATTTCTGGGATGAAACGAACGTGCACCAAATATGGAATAGTGTACTCTAATTAGCACAAAATATGGACTAAATCCTGAAGCGGTTTTTATTCCATAAGTGATTGTGCTTGGGTCAGAGTGAAGTTGGTCCAACCATATTTTTTTTCTATTTCTGGGCTAATCTGGGTGTGCACACAATACGGTATGGTTCGCACAAACTAGCAACAATTTTCACAAAATTCTGGTGTGGATTTTTATTCATACATTGTTGTGGATAGGCTAGCGTGACGTTTAACCATGCACATTTTTTATTTCTGGCCTAATCCAACCACAATATTTTTAATTTCTGGGCTAAACCGTGCGTGCACAAAATATGAAATAGTGTGCACAGATTAACGCAAAATATGCAAAAAGTCGTATTGTCGTTTTTATTTCTATAGCTTGTTGTTTTGGGCCAGTATAAATTTGGCAAACCCCATTGCTTTTGATTTCAGGAATAAACTGTGAACGCACAAAATAAGTGATAATGCACACATAATAAGTGATATGCACTAAATTCCGGAGTGTATTTTATTCTGATAACTTGTGTTGTGGTTCGGCCAGAGTAAAGTTGGTCCAATCCTATCATTTTCCTATTCTGGACTAAGCTCCACGTGAAAAGAATACGGAATAGTATGCACAAAATATGCAATATATCCTGATGTGGTTTTCATTCCAATAGCTTGTTGTGGTTTGACCAGCGTGATGTCGAACCAAGCACATTGTTTTTGATTTTTCGGGTAAACGCAACCACCAACCACATGTTTTTCGATTTCTTAGCTGAAATAAGCGTTCACAAACTATGGATAGTGCTCATAAATTAGCACAAAGCATGCACTAAATCCTGGAGTGGTTTTTATTCCGATAACTTGTTGTGGCTTGGAGAGGGTGATGTTGAATCTACCACATTGTATTTTATTTCTGGGCTAAATCCAGTCCTATTTTTTCGATTTGTGGGCTAAACTGAACGTGCACAAAATCCTGGCTTCGTTTTTATTTCAATATTTTCAAGTGGTTGGGCCAGAGTCATGTCGAAGAAACAATTTTTTAATTCGTATGCTAAATCCAGCTCTTATGTTTTCGATTTCCGGACTAACCTGAGCGTACACAAAATATGTGATAGTGTGCAGAAATTAGCACAAAATATGCACAAGATCCTGGAGTGGTTTCCATTACGATATCTTCTTGTTGGGCCAGCGTGAAGTTGTCCCAACCACATTGTTTTCGATTTTTGAGCTAAACCAAGCGTGCCAAAAATATGGGATAGTGTGCACAAATTAGCACAAAATCCTGGAATATTTTTTATTTCGATAGCTTGTTGTGTTTGAGCCAGCGTGAAGTTGGCTCAACCACATTCTTTTCGATTTCTGGGTTAAATCGAGTGTGTACAAAATATGGGATAATGTGTAGAAATAAGCACAAAATATGCACAAAATTGTGGAGTGGTTTTAGTCTTAAGATCTTTATGTGGGTAGACCAACTTTACGTAGCTTCATAAATAGGCATTAATATGAGTTGCCACCGAAGAAAGCCACCACCTACTTCCCTGTTTCAGGTTTGGCAGAACTTCTTGGCCAGAAAATTTTTTGATGATATAGAAGCTGTGAAACTAGCGTACGTAGTTCTTCGACTACAAATCTGAGAACTGTTATCGCCATGGAATTCACCTTTTTATCAGAAAGATGACTAGCGGTCATAACACCTAATGGGAATTAGGCACCATCATAGGTGAGTTCCATTTTGTGTTATTAATACGTCTGAATGCACACAAGAACAGGGTAGCGCTCTTGGACGTATCGTCTGTAGTATAAGTGACCTAATGGGTTAAACTATTTTACTTCCAGCTACCAGTACCAAAATTTACACAATGGTTATACATATACCTGGCATAGAAAATCCGCCGGGAGACACATACCCTGAGGTTACTGACGTCATCAAAATGGATGCCCTGACTTGAGGTCTTGATATCTTTAAATGCGCTTAATGCCATACCCAGTGGTCCCATTTGAAGCTAAGCAAAAGCTCTTGAGAAAGGGGGTGTACTTTAAACTTACACTCTGGTCGACTCCTTTCCACCTTTCCTCTATCGTATACCGTTCTAACCCATAGATACCTAACGACTATAACTAAATTTAAAAGAAAATAAAAGTGCACTGTACAGTTGCTATCTTGAGATCTCCAAATGTACGGAAGATCCACCGTTTACAATGTATTGGATCTACTCTGAACATCGAGAAAGAATTGGGGAAAGGTTGACATATACCTTCTGTTACTCCATCATTTGAACTTTTCTTAAGTATTTGTGATCTCTGTTGACCGAACTATTATATATTTTCTTGAACTTGTGAATATCTGAGGAATCCGTCAAAAGAAGTACCAGCAAATTTCATAAAGAAATAAGGAACTTGTGTTTTACGAAGTGGCCATCAAAATGTCAACAAAATGTCAGTATATGAAAAGTTATATATTTATTCATATTTATAATTGCTTATGTCGTAGGTACTTTTATATTAATTGGACTGCATTAAAATAATTTAATAATGAGCAAATAGAAGGTAACCATCAAGTTATTGCCGTTCTAGTGCAGTTATAAACAAAGAGCAATTCTTCGGACGATACGTACCTTTAGGTTTCGAAGTAAGCTCCATCAGCATCCAACAACTTTTGCCAACGATCCTGCAGCTGCACAAAGCCTGGTGATAAAATTCGGCGGTCTTCGAGGCAAAGAAGTCCGTGAGCGCGTTCCGAAGGTGTCCCTCATTGGTGAAGGATCTCTCACGGAGATGTTCTCGAGGGAATGAAACAGGTAGTAATCTGTTGGCGCGAGGTCCGGTGAATATGGTGCATGGCACACTGTCTCCCAGTCAATTTGCGAAAGGGTCCCCCGAGTCCTCTTTGCCACATGTGGCCTGGCATTGTCGTTGAGGAACTGCAAGCCCTTGCGATTCACAAATGACGGCTACTTTTGCCGCAACACACGAAGCAGCCTTTGCAACTGTTGTCATTAGAGATCAGCAGTGATGGTTTGATCAGGTAGAAGGAGCTCGTAATGCACCACTTGGCGACAAGTTCACCATAAAGAGAACATAACTTTTCGTGAGTGCAGAGCTGGTCTTGAGGTGTGAGTAACAGCGTCACGTGGCGACAACCAATGACTAGTACACTTATGGGTGTCATAGAGGAACCACTTTTTGTCACCAGTGAGCAAGCGAGCAAATATGGGTGTGTTCAGGTGCCGATGGAGCAAAGACAAACAGACTGTCACCCGCTGCCGTAATGTTTTAGGTACCCAGTTGCTTAACCTGTATGACTTCCCTGTCCCATGCAGATGCAGTCTGACCGTTTCAGCGGAAACATGAAACCTTTATGCAAGTTCACCACTCGTTGGACCACTGTCCTCCTCGATGACCGGTTTCAAAGAAATCGTTATACAACACATATGGTCGTCCACTGAGAGGTTCATCAGCAAAGCTCACATCGCCCAAACGGAAGTTCTGGAACCAATGCCTGACGGTGCATTCGTTTACGTGATTCTCACCAAATGCCTGGCATATGCGGCGACTTGATGCTGCAGCTGACAGGCCCACTTTCAAGTCATACAACAAACATATGCGAACAAGCTGTTTAGGTACCTGCATTTCTCTTTTACACCGAACGAGCTATGAATGCTATGTGTGAGCACCGTGCCTATATTACTGAAGGTCGATGCTCAACTCCTGACCGCTTGGCAGAAACGTGCGTCGTTTCCTCACTGAGATGGGATGTCATTTTTTTTGTTACTTTGTAGATATAGTATGACTTTTACTTCAGTGACGCAGGGTTTTTCAACGTGCGCAATGGAGTTTCGAGAGAGGTATGTATGTACATTAAATAGTCTCCTCAAGGTCTCGACAGACACAAAGCTAAACCAAACCGCTTATTATAAACAAGGAATGTACTATTTGCCGTCGGTGTCCAGATGAAATATGGTAAAATGGGATCGTGGCATGAGAACGGCTGAGAAACGATGCAGTAGCCTAATAACATTTCACCAAAGATGTAGTGAAATAAGCAGTTTTTTTATATACATTGTTAGCTTAAAATCGCCTAGTGTGAGTTCGCTAATGGCATTCAAAATAACAAATTACTTTGGTTCAGTATTTCCAACCAGATCGTGACACAAAATGAAGTTTCGTGGCTGGCTGTGGTAAAGTTACGATCAATGTTATCCAGTTCTCCTTAACTTTTTTCCTCTTGATTATGTAAACTATGCTAGACGGATGCTAATATTATTGTATAACTAAAAGCCGTTGCCAAAATTGCATCCAGCTATCTCTCAAAAGTTTGAGAAATGCAACGCAAACGGTTGCAAAAGTAACAAAAAATTCTCTAGAATGGCCCATAATTAAATCCATGAGCAGAACAACAAAACTTGTAAATCTGAAGAACAGAATAATCGCCGGCCCGGAAGTAGCACGAATGATTAATGAGTGTTAGAAGAGTCAAGCCTGAAATGTGATTCACTTCTGGGCAGCACCACGAAACTCCACGTGTTTCATCTCCAATTATTTCCAAATTCACGTTACTTCTACATCTCTAGTACATACCTATTCAGAAATTACAGATCAGAATTCTGTCCGGTTGAGGATCTCCTACCGTTATTCAGCGCCTTTATAAGAGCAGACACTATGTTCAGTTTTTGAAGAACCGAAAAAAATAGCGCCTGGAAAGCATGGATGTGTTTTAAAGAAGTACATCAAGTTTTCTCGCGGCACTCTAACATGAATCATTATCTCTCGCAGATGATCATTAATTTTTGATCCTTCAGGGTTTCTTCGTACAGTTCCCTTACACTTCAAGCTATGCAGATACTGTCAATGAAGTAAGGCGGATTCTCTTCAGCCAGTTTAAAAAAATGATTAAGAATATACCACCCACGACCACATGTGACGTCGTTTCTCACCTGAAGAGGAAGACGCTACAGTGTTGTGTAAAAAAGTATTTTCAGCGTGAAGTAGAGCGCATATATCCTTGTGATTGAGAGTGGAAATAAAATGGAGATGCTTATGGGACATTTTGCTCCTGAAAACCCTGATATAATGAAAAAATTACAAGAACGAATAGTGTGTAAATGCAAACAGGTGTGTCCAAGTTGTCTTTATGTGTAAAATATGCCTTAAGTTGCAACTCAATTTGTACTTGTGAAGGTCAGTGTTCTAGAGATTGAAGTAAACTGCTTTTGTCAACTTCATACTGATTTTGTGGTTTGTTTTTTACATTTCAAGTGTTATTTATGTAAGTACAAGGCAAGCAAAAAATACCTGTTGTTTCTTATAATTAGTAACAGAAACATATACAGAAAAAGTCACCGTTACCCCTCAAAGTAATCCCCATGTGCATCAAGTACCAATTTCCAACGATCCTGCAGCTGCGCAATGACCTGGCGGTAAAACTGGGCGGGAACTCAATGAAGGCCGTGAGTGCCTGCCGCCAGTCTCCGTCATTGGCAAAGTCTTTCCAGGAAAGTGGTTGTCGAGGGAATGGATAGGTCTGTTGGCGCAAGGTACTGAGATTACGGTGGATAGCAGTGTTTTCCATCCGTGTCGCTATGTGCTATTCTTTGCTACCCGCGCCACATCTGACCTGGCATTGTTTCCAGAGAACAGTACACCCTTGCGATTCCCCAATGTTAACTGCTGCTGTTCCAGTGCCTGTGGCATATGTTCGAACTGCTATGAGTACAGGTCTGCAGTGATGGTTTGGTACGAAGGGAGCATTCATTAGTGCACCAGCTGGCGAATCATTCATAAAGAGCATGATCTACCGTGCGTGTAGACCTGGTCTTGAAGTGTGTGATGCAGGGTAACGCGGTGACAACCAATGTCTGGAACGCATATTGAAGTCTCTGCAGCACCCACTTTCCGCAACAGGTGTGTATCCGATCGAATATAGGTGTGTTTCGGTGCCCAGAAAAAGGCTGTTACTCGTTAGCTTCCGACAGTGTGTGGGGGTACCAAGTTGCTCAACTTATACACCTTCCTATGCGCTGGAGATGAAATTTTAGTATTTCATCAGGAACCTGAAAGCGTTCAGCAAGCTCGCTACATATTTATCTACTGTTCTGCTCTATCGCCGCTTTCAGGGTCTTGTCATCAACAACCTGTGGGCGTGCACTGCAGGGTTCATCACACAGGGACACATCTCCTGAGCTGAATTTATGGAATCAATGCTTGTGGTGCTTTCATTCACAGCATTATCCTCAAAGGTTTCATGTATTCAATGACTTTATTCACCTGCGGACTAGCCCAACTTAATGAAGCAGATAGCCCTGAACGAGCTGTTTCAGCACCTTTATTTGTAATGCCTGTTTTGGTTCCGGTGTCGTAGGATTTGCGTACCCCCAGACACTTGTACCGGGGGGTAAAATATCCTAGGATATTTGTACCCCCCTAAAATTCTCGGAAACATCAAACAAAATCAAACCGCTTTCAATACATTCTATTATGGAATGTAAAATTAATAACAAAAACTCCCAATAGGGGTACACATTGGCTGTTTTTTGTTGTTAATCTTTGTATTCTGTAATCAAGTGCGGCTTTTTTGTAGATGACGGCTTCTTTTCCTTTCATGTTACTGACAATGGAAAGGGAGGTACACATGTCCTACGACACCTGTCAATGGTTTTACTCCCACCCCGATCGCTTTTCGAGCACTTGATATTATTATTTCCCCAGCGAAGTAAAAACCGACTAGAA
Organism: Lepisma saccharinum; assembly: GCA_022664845.1. Classification (NCBI taxonomy): domain Eukaryota; kingdom Metazoa; phylum Arthropoda; class Insecta; order Zygentoma; family Lepismatidae; genus Lepisma; species Lepisma saccharinum. Next base: position 36,548 of record JAGDQP010013107.1, on the reverse strand, counting down.
CACTTTTGGTCACATTGTATATAAACAAAATTCATGATAAGAAGAAACACAGAAAAATGACTGAAAGAGAGATAAAACAATTATGGATGAAATCATAGAAAAAGTAAACAAATTTAAATGCTTGGAAGCATATGTAACCACCAAAATCGAGGTCACGAGACAATAAAAAAGTGAGTGAGTTAACGTCAGATAACGCAACCTTCTATTTAGTCCAGAAGCTACTAACCTCGCGATTAAGATAATGAAAGTTGAAATCAAAAATATAGAGCATGTTACTCTGCTAGTAATACTTTGCTTGCGAAAGATAGAGTACGGCGCCGACAGATGAACATAAGTTACTTGGGGCTGAAATGAAAGTAAGATTATGAGAAAGATATATGGACCGAAGTGACTGGAGAAAACTGCATAATTAAGAACTCCAGGGACTTAATAATTAATCCGATATAAGCATAATGAAATTACAGCGGCTATTTAGCTCGGATGGTGGAAAGGTGAAGGTTATACCAGATTTTTCTTCTTCCACATTCTCAAAAAATCTTTACTTCTACAGAAAAACTGCATGCACGTTTTAAAATGGCATTAATTTAGCTTTAAAATTACATAAATTTTATCAAAATACAATGGCTATGGAGTTTTGAATGCTTAAGGAAATCAAGGTACTAACTCAAGGCGGCCATTTTGATGACGCCGTCAAGGGGAGTCAATGACCCCAGGGATGGTATCTCTCGGCGGATTTTCAACGCTAGGAGGGTGTATAAGCTGTATGTAAAATTTTGTATTAGTCGCCGGAAGTGAAATATTTTGCACTAACGCCACTTCTACTAACCAATATTTTGAATTTAAAAACAAACGAACGCTAAGAGAACGGTTCCGTCAACTGTTTTCTAACGTAACTGTAAAGGTGAAGTGAAATAAAATATTCATATTCTTTAGACTATTACATTTATTCATTTATCGTTATAAAAGTATTAAATACATCTGACTATATTGGTTGTTAAACACAGGAAGTAGATTTAGTTATTGCTAAAATTTCAAAACTAAATATTGGGGAAAAATAGGTATGATTTTGCCTAGGGGTCATAATTCCTATCCAGGGGTGAATTGAACTCATGTGATCTTTTTCATTATCTAACTTAAACGTTAAACAAAATACCTCGTTTGATAAACAGGTATCACATTATTGCAAATCCTTCTGAATATACCTCTTTGGAGTATATTTCTCCAAAAGTAATCCATAATTATTAACAAATACAAATGTTCCTATCATCTTATATATAAGTAAAATGTAATGTGTGGTTCATATTTTCAGTGTATAATTATAGCTGCGACAGTGACTTGTTTTGAAATAATTGTATTAACAAATTCCTCCGTAAATATAATTTTAAAAAAATGTTAAGAATTTACCGAAAAGTAAAGATATATTGGGTTCATTACTGCTCTTGTAGAATACGGGACCCGACAGCGTTGCCATGCGCACTCATATCAAGTACAGTTTCCGGCTATATAATCTCATTATTTCACGAAAGTAGCAACTTTGTTGCCGTGGAACGCGTTTCTCTAATATCTTAGTTGTTGATTACCCGCTGCTCAACGAAATTTAAAGAACGTTAAGGTAGCCGCGCATTGAGGTTAACCGGCTTCCTTACTGCATCTACAATCAGCTGTAAAATACAATCCTACAAGAAACCAAACCAGGTCCAAACACTGCGAATAGTTCAGCAATTCTCGTGTGCCAGAAAAGTTCAAAGAACTTCCTACATGAGCTTCAAATTTTAATAACGACATTCTTCCTTTATGCCTGCGTGATCTCAACATTGGTTACCTCTAATCACCGGCCATTCTCCAGTGCATAATTAAAAAGAAATATTGCCCTAAAGAGTTTAGACGGTTTTAACTGAACATTGACATTCTGGAAATGAATATAGAGCGAGACACATTCATTTAACACAAGTATATTCTTAGATATGTGCTACAAATATACCAAGGGAATTATCAGCATATGCTCAGGATATTCGTTGTATATGTGTCAAACATTCTACAAATATCTGAATGACAAGATAAACGATCCTGAGGTTATTCCGGATATATTCTAGAAATAATCCGGAAGATCAACTTTAAATTATCCTGATAATATCCTAGGACTCTTAAAGCTTGTTTGTCCCCAAAAGGCTGTAGGATATTTTATAAGTGTCGTGGTTCTAAATTGAGATCTTGTGCCATCTGTCTGGGTGGTGGTTAGGCGTGTTTCCATAATATACTAGTAGTTTGAAAATATTTTCATTCAAATAAATACTGCACGACTACGTATAATGTTAGCAGGTTCATCGGAAGAGTCTAATAGAATAGCCACAGCAGCAGAACGACCACTAAGTCGAATGACCTGTACGTGGTTGACAGGTTTATCGGAGCAGCCTAATAAAAGCTAATTCGCGAGCAATGACACTGACGACTACCACGTAATTAATGAGAAATCTACTTTTGCCGATGAACCAAAACATCGAATGCAAAAAATAAATGTATGCACATTATGTGGCTCCACGTGTGAGTCTGATAACACTCCTAAGGACTTAGGTATACAACGTTTTTACAGCGAGTATTACATAGAACATGTTACAATTAGCGCAGTTAATCAATGAGGAGTAGCAGAGACCCAATACCGCAATAGTGAACTTAAATGTGAGAAAATATTCTAAATACTTTCTGGGGAGAGAGAACACTGGTGATCAGATAAGCTGCATATAACAAAGTGCCACGTCCAGAACAGAAGCGTCTGAACTGGACATCCAACAAGCGGAAAGCGTACTATCGAAGAACAAATCGATGTTCACATGTTCCAGGTCTAAAAACATGGTATGGATGTCGAACCAGACAGTAGAACAAGTTACCAGCCTATGCTTTTCTGACTGACATATTTTATTTCGATTCACTGCTCAATATTCTTAAGCTGGAAAAAGATAGTTCCTTGAAGATCTTAGTAACTGAAAGCACATATATTAGTTGAACTACGCACGTGCTTATGCATTTAAATGAACATTAGATGATGGACGAATGATATTTTCAGAATAGTGTTGATATCTCCTACAAAATAAACTTTTCAGCTAAAACATATAGTGCTCATATAAGCTTTTCTAGAAGCCAGTAATAACAGCCTTTTATAGACTACATAATTTCTCTGTGCTTGAGGGAACAATGGTCCGGTGGCGATAAAGTATTTATTTGGGATTAATTCAAATGGTATGATCTAGAATCACTTATCTCTGGTGCCACAAACGCTGATCACTGCCTTGATATTCTGAAGAAACTCACATTGTAGTGAATATAAAAGAAGCGACAACAGTGCTTAACGTAGAGTTTAAGGTTATGAAAAGCTATAATGCTCTTACGAAGATACAATTACAATGACTTGGAAAGGTAGTTAAGTCATACTAGACGTATATGTTTCTGTATATACTGGCGCATTACTGAAATAATAGCGAAATAATCTCATATTTCACTCACACATTGGATGTCTTTTACAAAAGAGAGAGAGAGAAAGAAACTGGCAATAGCACATATAATACGTGGACCTGCGAGATATCACCGTGGACCCAAATCCAATGTCCTCTAATATCTGAAAAATAACTGATACGTATTACAAAAACATAGGTGCCTACAGACATATTTTAGTGTGGAAATTGGCATTAAAGTCTTTAGTTGTCAAAGTTTCAGGAAAATTTCACTGTTAGCTGTTTTTAAACTATAAAATATGTGATCAGTATATGCCAATATAAATCCCTTTTTTCCAAGTCGTTTCGTCAAAGTACTTGCACGGATATGTTTGGTTTTACTGATGAATTTGAATATGTTGTTTTAAAGATTCTCTCGTTTTGTAAACTCTGTTACAGTGATAGCAGGTAGAACGGTTTTCACCCAGATGAGTTATTGTTACGTGCGCCTTGAGAGACTCCATCGAACACAATGACTTAGGACAAAGCTCGCATTTGACGCGTTTTAAATCCTTGTGAATTGACAAGTGCCGATTTAATGATTCTTTAAAAGTAAATGTTTTGCTGCAATACTCGCACATAAGATTTCTTGGTTGGGTGTGCGTTAACAAATGGCGATCTAAATGGTTCTTCTTGTAAAATTGCTTGCTGCAGTCTTTACATTTGTATGGATTATTAGGGTTGTGCATTAACAAATGTCTGTTCATTTCAACCTTCGAAGTATAGGACTTAGTACACTGCTCACAAGTATGCCTTCTTTGATCTGTATGGAGTAACATGTGTCTCTTCAAATACTCTTTCTGAGTAAATGATCCCTTACAATGATCGCATGTAAAAGGTTTGATTTTTAAATGAGATAGCAGGTGCAAATTTAGTTTTCTCTTTTCAAAGTATGCACGGTTACAGCACTCACATTTATGTGGCCTTATATTAAAATGAACTTGCTGTAAATGTCTGTTTAATCTGTATTTTGGATGAAATGATTTGAAACAAATTTGGCAAGTATGTACTTTCTGACCATTATGCGCTAACATATGAGTACTTACATCTGATTTGCAAGACAAGGACATTTTGCAAATTTCGCAGATATGTTCAGTTCCAATTCCTTCACGTGACAATTGTTGATTTAAAGTAGATATAGCCGTAATTCTTTATATTCACGACACAAAATACAACGATTCTCATTCAATTAACACAAACATTTTAAATATTTCATAAAACTACAAAGTTGTCTTTTTCTGCAAGAAGAAATTCGCCTTCAAACGAACTCCTTGATTGATCTGAACGTAGCTACAAAAAATATACTTTTAAGCACTATATTTGTTTCAGAAATGCACAGAAAGATACAATTTTACATGATTCAACACAAACTTGATGGCACTTCTGTGTGAAAACAAGTTATAAAATTTGTATGATCGCGATCAAAACATTTCTCTGTTGCTAACGTGTTCTAGTATTCATCCGATACAAAAACAAAAGCGCAGATCGTTTTCACACAGTTCACACTCAGTTTCGTTGAGCTCTTTTTTGAGGTAATTTTGAACACTGACAATACGAGCAACAACTTCAAAACATCCTCTGCAAAATCTATCTTCAAGTTTCTATGATTTGAACAGTGTTTCTATGAACTACTCTGCGTAATTCCACTTCATGGGTCCTTCAGCACTATTATCAAGTTTCCTTATGCCTAGAAAAGAAGATACAAAAATTAAACAGTGAAACAAAATGAAGAAATATAAAAGTAAAGTTCCAAAAGTTTTTTCTTTCCAAATTAAATTAAATTACGCCTTTTCCAAAAGAAACGCAATTGACATTTCTACCTCAACGTTCTAATACATAATTATAGAAATCCTTCTTATTTATCAGACGTAATCTCCCAGGTTCTCTCAGTCAATGAGTGAACCGGGTGATCTATTATATTGCTTATTTGGGCTCACTTTTGAGCCTTGGGCATTCCGAAACAAAACACGAAGCATATATATAGTTGTATATTTTTTTTTGTTAATTGTTTCGTAATATTGTTTAAATATTATATGTAGTTCACACAAAATAAATTGTATTCTAAAAATATTTAATTCTTACTAGCCTGCCTGTATTTAATTCCATGCTTCCACACGAGCTAGATACTAGCTTACTGACTGGCTAACAAATACGAGTTAAATAAAAAAAAGAAATGATCCCGGAATATACTTCCATTTATACACTCGTTATTATCCAAGTACTTTAGGTTATTATTATTATTAAATTTATTTTTAATAATTTGTTTATTACACCATTTGCGTACTTTCGCTATTGCCAGTATTAGATTATTTAACCTTAACAATACTTAAGATATATCCAATAATGATTTATGTAATTTGCATTACTAAGATGGTACAAACAATCGTTTGCTGATGATACTACCTTAACTATTGCTGGGAAAACATTGCCAGGACCATTTGAAAGGGCAGAAACTTCTTGGTTAATGCTCACTTACTCATTCTACAAACACGTAAAACCAAATATGTAACTTTCACGCATACACTTGCTGGACGACATATGAATAAAGAACTAATACTTCATAATTGTGATGTGAGAGCTAACTGTCTTTGCATACCGCTCATTAGTGAAGAAAGTGTTAATAATTTAGGAGTTTTAATTAACAATCATCTAAAATGGAATTTATATATATTGTCCATGAGGAACACATTAAGAAAAAACATCTTACAGATTTGTTCTTCTGGGAGAAATTCTTGATAACAAATCATTACGCATGGTATACTTTGCTTTTACACAGAGTTTATTAGAATACTGTATACTAAGTTGGAGTGCAACATACACCTCTCAAATAAAATCTCTTGTAACTTAACAGAACAATATTTTGAGACTATGTTTGAATAGAAAATTTGATTGTAATGTCAAACATTTGTATAACGATTTTGATGTATCAATAGGTTATATTTAAAAAAAATACTGATGTATATTAGAATAAAAGAAACAAAACTGAACAAGTTATGTCATAAGTAAGAAACCAGAAGTGTTACAAATGAGAATATTCAAACAATCATAACTAACAAAACACTAACACCCCCCAAACTTACTAGCTTGTACCAAAAATTTACAATAAAATACCTATACACATTACAAAAGAAAAACAAACAAACTTGTTTAAACAACTTTTTGTGTTGATTAGGAAGTCTAAATGACAATGATGTAGAACAAATTATATGTAAATAATTTGTTATGTGTAATCAGCCAACAGCAAACTAATGATAATTCGAGAATAAAACACACACAAGCAGAGGCTTCTGTAAGCCAAAATGTCATGTAAACTAATCATGTACAATCTTAAATAAATTTCAATTTCATATTTTATATATTATTGTATTTAGTAAGGATATCTACACTTACGGCGTACTCTTTACATTTTCCCTATTACACTAGCTAGGTTTACCACAGATTTCAGCTAATTTTCTTCATATTTTACTTACCATTTATATATATATATATTGGAGTGATGAGAGTTATAAATATAACATGTAAAATGACAAAAATTATTAAAACCTATCAAATGTAAAACTCACCCCTTTAGTCAGATACAAATATACGAAAATGCAAAGTGCTTCATTCAAAACAATATTTGTTTAAAAGACAATCATCATCTTAGAGATGAACATTGCAGCGAGCTAAAATAATAGGTGTTAGTCATGTGAGAAGCAAAAACTTTCCATCCTTACAAAACATAGAGCAATGAAAAAATGCCACACTACTACCCAAGAATAAATACATCACACACTATTCATAGTAAACAACTTTATCACAGTCACAAGGACACGAAATAAGCAGAAACAGCAACTAAAGAGAACTTACTCCTTTCCCTTCCACATTCCAGAGTAGTGATATAATTCCAAAACCATCCTTGAATTAGGTCCCAACTGAAGATTACCCATTTCTTCCTCCAGAAATCCAAGCAAAAGACTTACTTACATGGCCCATAGGTCACCTTCACGGAATGACATTAAACTGAGACGTCAATTACTAAAACCATGAGATTACCGTGTTTAAGAGAGAAAGGAATCCGAGTATAGCAGCATCTCTTTTCGGTCCCCACGAGAACGAAAAGAGATTTAATAACAAACAATATTATACAAAGACAATTAACTTTAACTCCGCATGCTAGTAATAGCTCTGACTTCGAACTGTGAACTTACATTCTGCGCTCGTTTGTTTAAAAGTTAACATGCTCAACTTCATCATAGTATAGTTTAAACATCCTCAAACTTTTAATGAACCAGAACTTTCTCTAGTCTCCAATACGTTTAGTAGACACTACGAACTTTAGATTATACGTGTATTAGGAAGAGAAAAAAATACGAGAAGTGAATGTGTTAGAGACGCTACTTTAAAGAACATTCCATCCTTCATCTTGTCGTGAAGACAAGACTTCACCAGTGAACAAAGCGAGGTACGTGCATAAAAGAGCATAATTCTTAAATATAAAAATAAACGACTTGCTCAACTCACTATAAATTCAGATCGACCAAAATAGATCCTTTGCTAGAACTGTTCAGAACTATCAAATAAAATAGTAAAATGTATGCTCTATTAGTCAATTATGTCATAATATCAGTACGTTCTATGCCTTTTAGATTAGATTTGTGTCTCTTCTTCGTGGAAAATAAGTATGTTCACGTGTATGCATTGTGTACAAATAGCGCATTTATAGTTGTCCGATTTTTGACAGATGAGTATCGATCAGCTACGTTTCCCAGTCTCAAATCAAATAAGGTAAGAAATCGTACGTAAAGCAAAGTTAAATATGGCAGAGACGTCGTGACTTGGATTTTAATTTTCTCTTCCAAGTTCGGTTCGAGTCCCAGACCTCGCTCTAGTGCTTCGATGTAAATTACGAATGTAGAAATGTTATTAATTTCTTTGCATCGACCCTTTAAGTCGAAGGAACGACGACATGCCTTCCTGACGTTGCATAAAATTACCAGTTCCTCCCCACTTTTCCGCACCCGTTCATTTTGCACCCACTCATCCACATACGTATACTTTGCTTAGGTCCCAGGCAAGAGCAAATCCACATTTACATAAATTTCAGGGTAACATTTAGTAGCGCTAGACAGCCGAGAAACAAATGCCTGACCAATCATCCATATCCCACGCGGCCGATTTTTTGAAATTTTAACTTTATTTAACACCATGCCGAAGTTTTCTCGTCTCGACCCGTCACAGATTGACACTTTCTTCCAGCAATACGATGCTTTTGTCATCGCTGCAACCTAGTCGGATGCACAAAAAAGACGAAGCTGCATCTTCACCTATCCGATACCGCCCATGATTTTCTCCGGATACATCAACTTCAACCAAAGTACGCAGACAAAACATACGCCCAGATAAAAACTGAGCTTGTCAACACATTTCGTGGCATGGCTTCTCCATTCAAAGTTGAGGACATTATACATAATAAACGGCAAATTTTGCTTGAATCCCCATACAATTTCCTGATCGCAAAAGGACAACTAATAAGATCTCTGCTTCCTGACTTGCCTGAAGCACAAATTGTGTTGCATATCATCAAAGGCTTAAGATCCAATATCTTACAGAGAGCTAGTGACAAGACCATTACCACTATCCCACAACTCATTTCTGCGCTCCAGGCCATTGGCCAAAAGCACGTCACCCGATCAAAAACGACAAGAAGGAACATGAGAATTATAGATAACGGGTTGGAATCCCCAGCAACCCGGGCTCCGGTACCACTACCATCCCACAGCAACACACCGGTGTTTAATACCGTTGAACATGGCACAATTTGTACCTACAAACTACGATGTGCGGACAGCATTGATTTTCTTGTTACCATTTGAAGAAAACTGCTGCAGAATCGTATCGCATGCCTGTCGAAGCTTACGGCGATCATGCTCTTGGTAAGTCACAGTGCTATGGTGGTTTACAAAATTTAAAAGTGGCGATTTTGACGTGAGAAACGAAGAACGTGGAAGACCACCTAAAAAGTTTGCAGACAGCGAATTGCAAGCTTTGTTGGATGAGGATGACGCTCAAAGGCAACAACAACTCGCGGATCAATCAAATGTGACACGAGAGGCAGTTTCCATACCTTTAAAAGCCATGGGAAAGATTCAGAAGGTGAGAAAATGGGTTCCACATGCACTGACTGAACGACAGCAGGAAAACCAAAAAACGACTTGCGAAATTCTGCTCGCCAGGTACAAAAGGAAATCATTTCTCCATCGAAATGTGACTGGTGACGAAAAGTGGATCTATTTCGAGAATTCTAAGCGTAAAAGATCATGGGTAACTCCAGGAGAACCGGCGACGTCGACTGCAAGAACAAATCGCTATGAACGGAAGACAACGCTTTGTGTTTGGTGGGATCAGAAGGAAGTGATATATTATGAACTGTTGAAACCTGGCGAAACCGTTAATAATCAACGTTCTCGACAACAAACGATCGATTTGCATCAAGTTTTGCGTGAAAAACGACCAGAATATGACCAAAGCCAACATAAAGTGATTGTGCTTCACGATAATGCACCATCCCACACACCAAAACCGGTCAAGGAAACGATTGCGACGTTTGGCTGAGAAATTCTTCCCCATGCAGCTTACTCACAGACTTGGCGCCTTCCGATTTTCACTTATTTGCATCCATGGGCACGCACTTGCTGACCAGCGCTTCACGTTTTACAAAAATGTACGAAAATGGCTTGATGACTGGTTTGCAGCACAAGAGGCACTTTTTTTTTTTTTTTGATCTGGCATCCACACATTGCCGGAACGATGGCAGAAATGTATCGCTAGCGATGACCAATACTTCGAATAGTTCTTAGCACTGTCATCTAATCGCTATATCGTTTCTGTAAATAAATTTCGGTTTCATATTTACGTACCTGGTAATTTATGTTAATTTCACAGTAAATTATAATTTTCAGGAAATAAACATATATTTATTACCTATAAATCACCAAGGTGTCCAGTGCTTAAGGATTTATATTACAATAGTCCAGTAGATTTATATTTGAGCATCGCTGCAGCATCAGGTTAATGTGATTTTACTTGCAAGAACTATTAATTTCAATTTTATTATAGCTTTAGGCATCTCAGGATCAGGCCAGGATAGGGGAGGGGAAAGGATTCAGCAAAGAGTCGGCCAGGGCCCATGTTGAAAATATCATCCCGGCATTTGCCTACTGTAACCGAGGAGAAACTGGGAAAACCTCACCCGAGATGGTCGGCGGCTTAGATTGAATCCAGGACCTCCAGGTCAACGGTCTACCACTCAGCTCCGGTATAAAAGAGCTATGAGATCGATTTCGTAGTTAGAGGGATAATATAATCACTAGAATGCTTTAGCTTAATAAATACAAATGAACAGATGAGTCACACGACTTTTCCCAAATTTTCTGAACCTTTTTAGTATCAAATCTTCTTCAGAGTGTACCAATCACTCTCCATCTCAGCAGAAATTACTGTGCAATTTCGTAGCAATTACTTTAAATTTTCGGTGGCAATTCATCTAGTATTATCTAGCTATTTTAACTATCACTTGTAACAAAACTGCAGTGCAAAGGGATTTTCCATAGACTTGCAATTAAAAATTACTGCACTCGTGAGCCTATATTTTATAGCAAACTACACTCCATCTTATCAGAAATTGCTAGAATTTTATGGTTATTAATTTGCAGTAAAGTCGGAATCCTATAGACATGCAAGAGGCAAATGCTTGGGAAGATTTTTGGGACAGGACATATTAGTGACACTTGCAGTATATTTTGGTAAAGTTGAGGTGCAAGAGGACTTTCCATAGAATTGAACTGAATTTATTTGAAGGCCTTTAGGCAACTATGGCTCAGGCCAAACTTTTCATAGAGTTGTCATCTTAAATTACTGCACTCGTGCTGCATTCTTACGATTCTTGGCAATTCTTACAACTCAGTGGCAATTGAAATGTTGAATTCCAGCAAACTAATTTGCTATATGGAATTATTAAGGATGCTTACTTCCCCAGTGCTTGGAAAATATCAAACTATTAGCATTGACAAACCAGGAAAAGATCCCAAATTCCCACAAAACTATAGACCGATCGGTTTACTTAACACCTTGACAAAAGTGACAGAACAAATCTTACTCATACGTATTAAAAGATATATTAAAACAGGAAAAATACTACTGCAAGAGCAATTTGGTTTCAGATAACACCCCTTAACGTAACACCAGCTAGGTAGATTAGTAGAGTTTATTACAGATAAATTTAACAAAAACAAGATACAGGGACATACTTTCTTGACACTGAAAAAGCGTTTGGGAGAGTGATGACCACATGCCTTTTTTATATAAATTGTTACAAATAAAACTTCCAGATATCTACTTTCAACTAATTAACTCCTACCTTAAAAACAGAAAATTTTATGTAATAGGAAACTTAGAATCAACAAAAACAATAATAGAAGCAGGGACCTACCCTTTTCAGCCCATGCATTAACAATATACCAAAGACAGAAAACACAGAAGTGGTTATTTTCATGAATGATACCATCTGATACAGGATGATTCAGAAAATGCGTAACAGGGCCATAACTGTTCATATTGCACAGAAATATATGAACAAAAAAAAAATACTACCAAAGTGCATGTGCGGAATCACGTGTTGATGCTTTTGACAACTTGAGCGTCTCGGGAATACCTTTACGAATGGCAACTGCAAAATTTTAAATGGCAATAGAGGTTGATTTTACTCCCATTGAAACAAGAGCTAAATTTTGAACGATTTTTAGAAAATTCACTTTTCCGTAACCATTTGGCAGCTAGAACACACAATGGATAGCCGAAATTAACATGGTGTAGAGAGTTTTCGAGACATTTTGGATACTGTAACACAAAAGGAATGGTTATTAAAGGTTTCAAACTAAAGGGAAATACTAAACGGAATCAAACGGTGAAATTCTCGAAAATATGGGCTTGCCGGGAATAATGTTACGGGGGTAAACTTCAAAACTTTAAATATAAATTATGGTTGACTTTGCTTTCTTTGAAACAAGCATGGAATTGCTTTGAATCAACTGTCTGTCCCGTTTTGTCCCCTTTAATTTTTAATATCGAATATTCTAACGCAAAGTTAAACAGTAGTGGTGACAAGGCATCGCTTTGTTTCAATCCGTTGCGAATCTTCAAATTATCTGACACATTATTACCTTCCCGTACTCTGCTCATGGTGTCGCTGAAAACATCTTGACTAGTTCAACGATTTTTTTTAAAATTACCAAGAGTTTAGTATAACTTTTCCCATTTGATAGAATCATACGCTTTCTTAAAATCAATGAATTGCTGCTTTCTTAAAATCAATGAATACAACCGTCCCATTCTATTCCCATTTCTTCTTCAAAATATGTCTCAAGGCGAAAAATTGGTCTAACGTGGATCTATTTCTTCTAAACCACATTGGTAATTTCCAATTATTTCATCTACGTATTCACTTAGGCGTGTTAACAGGATAATACTTAATACCTTGTAACAGGTTGGAAGTAACGAGATTCCGGGGTAATTATTACAGTCCGATTTATCGTCATTTTTATAAATCGGAACTATTATTGAGGATTTCCATTCGTTTGGGAGATTCTCCTTTCTCCATATACCACTTATCAGTTGATGTAGTTCCTTGGTTAGTGCCGTTCCTCCTGCTTTATTTAATTCGGCTGCAATATTGTCTATTGGTGATTCGATTTTTTTTCATTTTTTTAGCGACATTTCGATCTCGTTCTCGCTAGGTTCAGGAATCTACGGTTCTGCGGTGTGGATTTCAAATTCCTCTCTCTGTTCCCCGTTATGTACATTAAGAAGTTTGCGAAATAACTTTTCCACACATCGACAATTTTAGTCGGATCCGCCTGAAGATCTCCACGTTCATTTCTAATCATTCCTAACCTCGGCGACTAACGTTTTCTTAACGAATTTACCTCTTTGCAAGATCTCGTATGTTGTTTGTCTTTCCGTTTTCCTCTATCTCTTGAATCTTCTGCGTCAGATATTCTCGCTTTTTTCTCTGAGACCGAGTGTGGCGTTTTGTTTCGCGTTACTGTAGTGGTTGGTTTTTGCTTCGCTTTTATTATTTAACCATCGTTGCCTGGCTTGTTTTCGTATTTCATGAAGCTTAAGGTATTCTTCATCAAACCAATGTTTGTTTTTCTGTTATTTATTCTCACCTACACGATCCTTCGCTGCGCTCTTCGTTCACGAATTGCCTCCCACATCTTACTTATATCAATTTCATTATTAATATCATAGTTATTATTACTCGAGTCGGCTAGGATTTCAAACCTATTTGAGAGTTCGAGTTGGTAATCTGATTTTATGCTCTGATTATTTAATCGTTCAGCTTGGAATTTCAGGTGTTTTGATATCTTGCTTTCTTTGTTCGTGATGCATAACTTTTCCCTTACTTTTGTGATGGTCGATTTCACCTTCCGCTTCTCTGAACGACCTAGGATCCATTATGTTGGCGTCTTCGTCTATCTACTAATCCCAGATCAATCTGGTTGAGAGTTTTGCCGTCCTGAGATACCCATTTCTATTTGTGTCTTTGTGTTCAAAGTATGTGCTCTTTACCTGTTGATTTTTCGAAATCGTGAAGGTTATCAGTCTTTCTGTATTGTTGTTCTTTTTTTGTGTGAACCTTATATTTGCCTACAGTAGGTCTATATTTTCTTCCCTCCCTACCTTTGCATTTAAATTACCCAACACAATTTTCGAACTATACTTCAGCATTCGGTCAAACAGCCTTTGTAGGTCATCGTAGAATATATCTTTGTCGTTATCTGTAGCCACCTCGGTCGGAGCATAGACGTTTAATGAAACCGTATTGCCCCATCGAGTACGTATCGTAACGTACGAAAGTCTTTCGTTTCCGAACTCTATATTCTGAACCGACTGAAGGATAGTTATTAATGAGGAATCCTGTTGCGAAATCGTGAGACTGTGTTCCCCCAAAGTAGAAAGTGTACTTGTCCTGTGCGATGCTATCTTGACCCTACTACCGAACTTTTTGTATCGCTAATATGTCTAGCTCGTACTTGGTCTAGCGTACCGCCACCTCAAGAGCCCCCGTTTGGTATAATGTTCGTACGTTCCACGTTACTATTCTAATGTCTTTCTTAATCGTGTTCTTGGAGCCCCCTGAAGCAGTCCCCACCCGGAGATTCGAATAAGGGATTAGTTTGCATCCAAAATATTTTACCCCAGGAGTATCCGTGAAAAATTTGTTACTATTTCTTGACGTTTTAGCGCTGTACAGTTGTCAGCTCTATCTACGGCCTCTTAGTAAACATTCAAGATGTGGTCCTATGTCCATCTCTGTGCTTTGCCGATGTCATTCATCTTCAGCCTCAGAGTGGTAATGGTGATGCTGCTTCAAATCACAATGATATTTTTTGTTTGGGGTTATCTTCGCCTAGACTTTGTAGATCCCTCTACTAATTGCAAGGCAGCAGTACTGGTTTTGGTCCGCCCCGGAATATTTCCGGTACCCACCATATCTGGTCCGCATTCCCCTGTCCGCCACCTGGGGAGGCGCCTGTTGGGAGACCAGTAACTCCAACTCGTTTTTGTTTATGTTTAGTAAAATTAAATGCTCTTACGTTAACAAATGTACAAAAAATTCCATTTACATTACGAATGCAATATATCTCATTACCGCCCTTGGTCAAGAGAGAAAAGTTGTGTCCACTTACGGCCATTATGCATCTTTGGCTCACATCGAGGGAACTAACATACTGCTATAAAACTTTATCCGGCGCAGTCCCAATAAATGTTGTTTTTTCTAAATAAATATGTTTTTTTAAATAATAAAAATATTTACAAAGTAGCATGAAAAATTTAAAAAAATACTGTTTCCTCTTTCTCGGGTTTCTTAAAATTACAAATTGGCACTAGTAGTATAATGTGCTGAGGAAACATCAAATGTATTTTTGTATAAATTCTGACTATTTATGAAATGTATTTTTATGGAAAGAAATTTATTGCTTATTGTGTAAACGGAATTGCGGATGAGTCATCCGGGTCTGATGACGCAGTTTCAATTTGGACCACCACTGTGTATGTGTGAGTTGAGTTTGTCCACCTACACAATGATGCCCTCGTGTTTAGGTGTTGGCTGGCTGTTGATTCAACAGCCAGTTTTGACTCAAACGTAAGACCTGATTACATGCCTTGAGTTGTCTTGTTAATCAGCTGTATGCAGTTTTTTTTGTTTTACTGCTAGTTAGTTACCACGGCATGTTGGTGAACGGGTAATATTCATTATGGGATTGAATATTTCATTTTTTTCTTCTTGTGATTTCTGCGACTTATGATTGCATTCCACGGATATGGTGAGTGTTACATAGTAGAAAAATATAGAGCGGTTGATATACTACGTGTTAATGACTGCAATTCATTTTTTTATTTTCATTGTGTATCCGTGAAATGGTTTCATGAGTTACATTAATTAGTAGTAGCATTCCAACTGAAGCTCCATATTATAGGTCTGAAGGTATATCCTATTGTGTTATATTATTGTCTTGATTCTGAATCAGGAAATTCAGCTAGTATTTTTGTCATTATTTGCAAGCATTCGGTGTCTAATGGTGACCGTCAAGGAAGGCCCAGTAGTAGTTGTTGCAAGGAGCATTTCCTATAAATTATTACGTCTTTCGAGCTACATTATTATTCAGAAAATAGTTTTAAGTTATATTGAGAAAATAATTCATTTTTTGAAACCGTTATACTGTAAATGTGGAATTCGTATTAATTAAAGTTACTGTATCTTTGGAAATCTTGTACTCCTTCTGACTATTGAACTAAAGTCCGAACAAGCCGGAACATTCCCATAGCAAATCTGGTTTTATCCAGTGTGAATTATGTCTGGTTTTTAAATAATGTCATAATAAATAAAATAAATTTACATTTTTAAAAACTTGGGCTCGTTTTCTGTAGTCGAGTTAGTGCTCTCACTTATACTGGTTGACGGTTCTAAAAGTACTGTCATTAAATACACATTTTGTAGTACCTGAAATTGGATCACATGCCTAAGAAAAAAGGGCTGTTGTCTAACTTCGGGTTGAGCATATTACTTGCGGTAATGTACGTATGTGTCCCTACCTTCATTATGGAATTGAATCCGTCAATGTATATGAAAGTACAGATGATGATTTAATAGTTTAGTGGCGATGAGTGTGAAACTCGAGTTAAGTCTAATGTATCACGTATTGATAGTGGAACCACTTTGCAAGGTGTAGAAAGGTTCTTTTTAAGAAAGGAAAGGAATGTTGAGATTGAACACGAAATGGATAAGTGTACAAAATTGTGGTGGTTACAGAAAAGTGCCGATACAACCGTCTGTCTTTTAAATGCAGAAAAACAGTATGAGGGTACATACTCTCACCTGGAAAAAACAGGGATTACTTTTACAGTGCCATCCCGGTTATATGGTGAGGTGAGGTGTCCGTTCAGTCCGCCTTCTAATTATAGTTTAAGATAGTATCAACCCATAAATACAATGATGGAATATTCTTGGACCCACCCCACTAGACCAAAATAATACGGTACTGTCTCGGTATTTTTCATGCTCGAGTATACAATAAAAGACCATTAGCTCATGTGATTAATGTATTACCTGTTGGTCAACCTATGGTCCAAAGGCACCATACCAGTGCTTCGTTTTCACACGTAATAAATAGTAATGTAAACATGCCATCTGTAAACCCAAATGCACAAGGGTTCATGAATGAAGTGATAAACACTGATATACAAATAAACATTCCATTAGTAAATATGACTAGACCTGCTATAGTTTGTGATTTTCGTAAACAGATCAGTGACAGTGTTCACCGTTCAATTTCATGCCGAACTAGTCATTTGCCGGTTGTTGATGGAAACTATTCAAGTTTTTAACATTACTGGATGAACTTGTTCGTAAGTGTTCATCGGTGGAAACCACTTTAGTGACTAGCTTGTACAAATCACGTGGCGAATTTTACAACGTTTTTAAGTTTCTATTTGATAATGCAAGTGACTCGTCCAGTATATGTGCTCACATGGTCACTACATTTTTGTCGACAGTAGCTCGTAGCTAATACATGGGAACGTATTTAAATCGTCTCATGGATAGATCCGAGTTATTGGCAAACTTTGATAATGAGATAATCAGCGTACCCGATGTACTTTCGATTTGTTATGATGAAACAAGTTTGTTCCCTGTACGGAGCCTAGTTACGCCTGATATTCATCGTGAGTATTTTCAAAACAATCCTCCCTGTACACTAGATCAGTTATTAAATTTAGATGGAATACGATGGAAGTTTGCGTAATCAATATGACTGTGACAAATACTGTTCACAAGGTGAAGGTAAAGTACGTGCACTCAATAACACTCCTGGAGTCCGGTTAGATGCAGTAAACAGAAACCCATGGAACTACATGCCAGTTAAAAATAATGTATCTAGATCAGTTCCTAATATTGTCCCGAATGTCGCCAGTAAAAATATTTCTTATTTTATGGAGATTTAAGTGAAGTGCTCCATATATTTATTTAGGTTTGTGGATTGCGCACAAGTCGTTCTTTCTTATCACTAGCATTATCGAATAACAAGTAATTCAGTACCTATCTAGAATCTGGAGGATTGATGAAGTTCCTCCCCATGAAGATCTCGCATGGTACGATTTGAGTAATTTCATTTATATCATTTATAGTTAGGGTGAGAGTTTGTTGCCATTTCCAGATTGCATGAGCCCATGTTTTCTGCTCTTTCTCAATATATCTCAACATTTGGATAATATTCCTGTTTTGGCGTTCACATAAATTCGAAGAAGGATCATGAGGACTGGTCGGATCAAAAAGGAACTGTCGAAAATAAATGCTAGAAAGGTATGTAGCACGATCATGAACCAATTTGTCGATATACCCGAAAGTTAGAAACAACTTTTCAAGTTTAACACATATTTAGAGAATAAAAATCGTAACGGTCCAACCATCACAAAACGACTGCTAGCATCAGTACAGATAAGTAAATATTTAAAACTTTGACTAGTTGGTAAATAACCTAGCGTATCTTCATACCATGTAGAATAAGACCTCAGTATCTTATTAGCAAAATATTTCCTCGCAGGTTTCTTATTATTATATTTAGTACATTGGCACACTGTTCACACTGTTCAACAAATAATTTACGTCATCAAACATGTTGGACCAGGTAAAACGAGCAGCTATTTTCTGCACCGTCTTCAAATAAGACCCATGGCCTCCACCTATAATCTGTTCATGCCAATATTTTATTATACTGGTCCTCAGGGCATTTGGTACTACAATGCGATACCTTTCTTTGCTTTAGTTATTTTAAGAAAACATTATTTCTTACAATACATCTAAGCATTCCCTGTTTATCTTATTTTATTAAGAATTACAGAACGTTTATCATATTCAGCGTGCCATTAAATTATGGATTTATTTAATTCAATTTGGCCCCACAACACAGCATAATTAATAATAACACCTTTACCTTCACTATCTAATAAATCCTGTGTATCAGATTCAACGGGATAAAATTCGAATGCATTATGCATGCGTGATAGGAAATTTGCTGCTATATTATTTTGGCCTCTCATGTTTCATTTTAAATTGGTACCTAGAAACACTTTCAATCACAGTAGCATGTTTCCGTTGCCTCTTATGGTTATGCAACATTCATCGTAAAGCACTATATACTATGAATGGACGATCTAAATACATCTAAATTTACTGATTGATAAACATTAGGCGTTAAGTTCTAATTCATAAACTGATTTATTAAAATCAGTTACAGGAATTACCTTCGAGAAGAAATAAAAAGGACGCAAATTGCCCTCCTCGTCATATTGACTTAATGTGCTCGCGTATGCGCGAGTCGAAGCGTCACAATGAATTACGAAGGAATTATTTAAATCTGTGACCTTCAGGATTACATGGTCCACAAAGTTGGCCTTTAAAAATTTAAGAGCTGAATCCTCTGCAGCACCACATAGAATGTTACTTTTTCGCTTCGAAGTTTGAACAAAGGAGCCATTATTTCACAATAATCAGGTACAAAACGTGAGTAGAAATTAGTAAAACCACATTACTTGTTTAAACCTCGCCTATTCTTAGGTTTAGGAAGATTCTGAATAACATTAATTCTGTCAGAATCTATCATCAATTTCCCCTCTTCGAAAGTATAATCTAAGAACTTAATGCGGTTCTACATTAACATGGTTTTTCGAGGTGAAACGGTGATACCTCATTCACGAAGTCGGGTGAGTACTTTCAATAACACTTCCCTATAACTTTGAAGGTCATCAGTGCGAATAATCAAATCATCTTGATAACATTCAAAATTTTCTCCTAACAAATTCTTAAAAACTTGATGTCTGATACTAGAGAAGACAAAACTATCCAACGCCATTCCCATTGGGAGCATACGATACTGCAGAACACGAGCTGGAGTAACAAAAGTCGTGTACTTCTTACTTTCATCATCCAATGAGCACAGATAATAAGCCTGCCGAATATCTAAACGGCTGTACCATTTAGCTTTTCACATACCCGTAATGGTAGCGTATAAGTTCGGCGCTGGATAAGCATCAACTTTATTTTCGAATTGATATCTAAATATGCAAATACAAGCCTTTTAGTTTTTCCGGATTTGTCACCATAAAACAAGGTGAAGCATAAACTGATGATTCTACCTTTTCGACTACATTTTGTTTAATTAGTTTATCTATATAATCATCCAACTCCTCTAACTTGTATCTGGGAGCAAAATATTGTTGAAGACGCAAAGGAGTAGAATCGTGCGTTTCAATTTTTTATTTAAAATCACGTATCTCACTTCTTTTGTCACAAATATCACTAAAATTAGACATAATGTACTGTTTAAAATTTTCATGATCATTCTAATTTTTTACATTACTGCATACAAATTTAGATTTTTTACCAGTACCTGGGTTTATACCCTCCACTGGCAACACTGGAATCTCCTTGCGAGTCATGCTCAAGTCACTTGTCCTTTGAGCATCATACGTAACATTATATTCAAAATTTTGGCATGAATGAGGATTTACTGGGGCCGACGATTTGGTTGAAGTACCAACCAAGGTAGCAGAAACAGCAGAAGACGGCTGCTTACCATTAAACATTTTCATTTCTACTTGTTGACTAAGAATTTTTGGAGTTTATGTGTTATGGTCTATATTGACTTTCCATAAATCACAAAATGACTCCCCCAGTAGTAAATCGAACTCATTGACTAGTACAACAAAAATGTATATTCAAATGTTTTTCAAGCAATTCGAAAGTGGAGTTTAACCTGGTCCTTTAATACAAAATAACGACCGATAATTCCAACTTGTTGTTCTGCCACCGGTACAGTTTTTATTTTAGCACGTTGACGGATCTCATTTAAGCACTGTGTCGAAACGAATTATGCCGTGGATGCTGTGTCAACAATGCACTAGTGCGCAATCCACAAACCTAAATAAATATATGGAGCACTTCACTTAAATCTCCATAAAATAAGAAATATTTTTACTGGCGACATTCGGGACAATATTAGGAACTGATCTAGATACATTATTTTTAACTGGCATATAGTTCCATGGGTTTCTATTTACTGCATCTAACCGGACTCCAGGAGTGTCATTGGACTTCAGTGCACGTACTTTACCTTCACCTTGTGAACAGTATTTGTCATAGTCGTATTGATAACGCAAACTTCCATCGTATTGTTGAGTTAATTTAATAATTGATCTAGTGTACAGGGTGGATTGTTTTGAAAACACTAACGATGAATATCAGGTTAAACTACGCTCCGTATCAGGGAACAAACTGTTGCTTCATCGTAACAAATTGAAAGTACATCGGGTAGCATCGACTATTTGCTACCGAAAATATATTTTTGTTTGTTTGGGATATCTGTCGAAATAGTGGAATAATTCCGTGATTTTTTTTTTTTTTTAGAAAAAAGGTTTTCCTTTCACCTTTATTAGAAATATATATGGGTCTAAACCAATATTACTTACAACAATTAAAGTAGCAAAAAGATTGACCTCTCATACAGTAGTGTCCCCGGTTGATGAGTGGTTAAGCCCGTAGCCTTGTAATCAAGGTGTCCCGGTTCGATTCCCGGTGGGTACGCAAGTGGTTCGGAACCCACGTTAAACTGTAGGTCTCTTCTTCAGGAAGCCATCATCATCCCACAGAAGGCAATTTTAGCCCAACATGCGTTCACCTTGGCCATGGATCTTCGGGCAGAACATCTATCGTCACCATCATCATCATCAATACAGTATCGAGTAAATAAAATGTATAACAGAAAATGAGTAAAGGAAATGTACTCCGTCTTGAAACTGATTTTCCGAAACACAGTTCCGCTGCGTCCGGCCTTCTTTAGTTTATTTAGACTGTGTAATGTTTTCTGCTTGTACAAAAATCAGAACAAATAGTTGTTTATTAATACCGTAGATATGATTCCCTTTCAAATTTTCGACGTGAAACTACTAAACGACCTGAAACGGCTCATTTACTTCAATGCCTTGCATTGTTTTTAGCGGGCAGCTCCCGCGAAAGTCTCGCCGAGTTTCTAGCAGGGAACCAAGTGTTTTTTCGTCCGCAGTGAGAGAAACCCGTTCCCGCCTCGCGGTGATGTAGAAAGCCCAATCGCTCGTAACGTATTTCTAGACCTCGCGAGAGTTGTCCGCTCCTCTCTCGCGCGTATGTGAAAGCGGCCTTAGGGTATAAGTATCACATTGATATATTGCTACTATTCCCGCTAATTTCCACCTTTTTATTCTCAAATTAGAATAAACATTAACCAAAATCACAATACCGGTATTGAATTTTTCATTGCCAAAACTAAAAATTAAAAAGAAAAGTAAAAATAACTGAATGATACGACATGGATGATAACTATGCCTTTAAATTCTTAATTATAATAGCAAACTGTATCAATTTGATACAGTGTGACTACCCGTTCCTGATTTTTCACGCATCATTAAAAAAGGTGAGGTAAGATATACTTCTTTCCTTTACTTAGAATTAAGAATTTAATTAATCTTATACATTCATACATAACGGTAATAAGTTAAACAATTGTAATTTGTGTACACATTTAGCAAAATAGGTACCCAAATGTAAAAAAAAAAACTTTTAACATAAAAGTACCATTCTGATATAGGGCACCTATCTCATATTTTTTTTAGTGCGACCGACGGAGGATTAAGGACTAAGTCTACAATATACAGACGGTTGTTTTCGTAAACTCCCACTGGTCGTTGTGCAAAGTGAGGTGGAGTGTTACACGCTCTTTGCGCAACTATCGATTCATTTAGCATTCGAGAGGGTGTGGGCTCAATCCCAGCTGCCGACCTACCTGACTGAGATTTTTGCAGTGGTTTTCCTCACTCGTACCAGGCAAATGCCGGGATAACACTTTTCCTTATCCTTCCTCACCCCTATTACGGACTGAGCCTTAGATGCCAAAAGGCCATAAATAAAATTGAAATTTGACCTCGATCAGACTCAAATCTCAACCTTATGATGAAACTTTAAATTCGACCTGACTCAACCTGAACCTCACGTCGGAACTTGAACCTCGATCTCACTCAATCTCACGAGGAACATGATCCCCAATCTCACGATTTAACTTCAACCTCGACCTCAATAAACTTCGGCTTCATAACGAAGTTTGAACCTCGATCTCACTCAACATCAACCTTGATCTAACTCAAACTTACGAGGAACTTGAACCTTCACTTCTTTCAACCTCACGATGAAACTTCAACCTCGACCTCACAAACTTAATCTCGCGTCTAGAGGTCTTGGAGAGATGAGATTGAGGTTGGGCCTCCTGAGATTTAACACTTGAGTGCGGTCAAGGTTGAATTAGTTTCATCACGAGGTTGAGGCTATGCGAGGTCGACGTTGAAGTTCCATCGTGGCATTGAAGTTCCATCGTGAGGTTGAGTTTACAATTCTATCGTGAGGTTGAATCTACAATTGCATCGTGAAGGTTGAGGTCGAGGTTGAAGTTCTTTCGAGTGGGTGTGGTTGAAACCTTAGTATGAGCTTGCGATTGAGTGAGATCGAGGTTGCGGTCCCATTTTAAGCTCTAGTTTTAGTTAGGTCATGATTGAAGTTGATAGTGAGGTTGAGGCTCAATGGGATCGAGGTTAAGGTTTCATCCTTGGATTAGGATCCAGTGAAGTGGATGTTAAGGTTCCATCATAAGGCTAAGTAAGGTCAATGTTGAAGTTTCATTGTAAGGCCAATGTTGAAGTTCTATCGTGAGTTGGATGTTAAGTGCGGTCGAAATTGAAGCTCTATCGTTAGCCTGAGATTTATGTTCTATCGTGAAGGGTTGATAGAGTCAATCTCAGGTTAAGTGAGGGGAGGTGAAAGTTCAATCGCGAGGTTTCAGTTCAGTGAAGTCGATGTTGAAGTTTCCATGAAGTTGAGAGCGGTAGAACTTGAACTTCCATAGTCAGGTTGAAGCTGAGTAAGGTCGAGGTTAATGTTTCATCGTGAGGTCGAGAGAGATCGGAGGTAAAGTCCTATCATGAGGTTGAGTTTTAAGTTTTATCGTGGAGATGAGATTAAAGTCATATCGTGAGTTGAGTTACCTGAGGTCGAGGAAGTTGCATCGTGAGTTGAGGTTGATTACTCATGCATATTATGCACAATTTGATGTAATAAAGTGGATACTGTAGATTTGTATAAGTAGAATTTACAATAGGTTGGCAACACTGACAACCGGGGTGATTTGGAACCGGGACAATCACAATATGTGTCAAATTATATTTGTTCAATTTCCAACGACGTGGAAACAACTTTTCAAATATTTTTTTTCAAACAGATTAGCAACACTGACAATCTGGACACATTATCATACTTGAACTCCTAATGCACGTGTATACATAATACCTAATGCACGTAATGCATTTCCTAAGGTAGGAAAGTTACTGTCCTTGGAAGATGAAAATAAAGTATGTTGGTGTTTAGAGAACAACTATACGACAAATTCATTGACCTGAAACATCCAATTTCCTTGTACTTCTTTAACACTGAACAATTGTAATATGTGTTGCAAAGGATTTTAGAAGTAAAATGTATGAAGTGGATTTTTGACCTTTCATTTTGACTATCCGGGCTGGATACCCATTCAGAGCCGTATTAAAAGGATAGCTACAACTATTTACAGAACTTAATCAGAGATTCTTCTTGGATTGGAGAGAGAAGAAGCATCCATTTTTGAAGTTTCCGCGGTCTGAAATTTTCAGAAAATACTACTTGGAACCTGGCAAACAGATTGAGTGCAATTTCGAACAAAATGCAATTGGCCCCTTTACCTACCCTCTAACCTAATTGACATTAGGAATGCAATATATCTCATTAGCCCAAAATGCAATCCGCCCCTTTACTTACCCTCTAACCTAATTGACATTAGGAATGCAATATATCTCATTAGCACCCTTGTACATGAGAGAAAAGTTCTGTTCATTTTTGGCCCTTAGACATCATTGACTAGTATTTTAAAGGCCCGGGAAAAGCCGGAAATTTTGGTAAAAGAACCGGGACTTTTTTCACGTTGAAAAAAAAAACGTGGTTTTATTGACGAAATCTTTTTTTATTATTTTGCTTTTTCGTCACGAGTTTTCACCAAGTTTAGTTAATGATTTCGCGAATGCAATGCATCTCAAGGCCCTTCCAACCTTTTAACTATTTATAAATTCTTAACAAACATTTGGGAGACTCAGCCATGATGCTTTTGCTTCTCAGCCCTGGATTCCGATTTCCGACTATATAACCTAGTGTAAATATGAGTGAGTATACTATAATATTCCGGTTGGCATTTCATTACACAATAAAAATAAAGTAACAGTAATTATTTTTTTTACAATAATAAAGACATAGAAAATTATTTTCTTTTCGGAATACTAGTGCAATGAATAGAATGACTGAATACCGCAACTAAAATGTAGTTTTACTGACATGGGCGGATTGATGGGGGCATTAGCCTCCAATAATTTCAGAATGACCTTAAATGTTTCATTCTAAACGACAGGTTTTAAAGTAATAGCCCTCCTGGGTCTCTCTCCTAAATTCGCCCATGGTTTCACAAAATATATTCCTTGATCCTACTACTCTAAATTTAATGTTTTGAATAATTATAATTATGTAATGAACAGTACAGCATATATGACTTGATTTACTCATAGTGATACATTCATATGTAAAATATTCACAGTAACATCAAATACGTTGCTTAATTCAGACTCGCGTTTCTATAACACCCAGTCCTTTCAAGACAATTTAAGGTGACATTCTTACTGTTTTCTCCATACAAAAGAGTTCCATAGGTATTCAGAAAGCATTGTATTTAAATATGAAAATTATATTCTTCGACTATAAAATAATAACTTACAAAATAAGTTTTAGGACCGTGCATATGGAAAAATACTGATCTTAATTCGCCCTGAAACTGTTCAGTGTTCGATCGGGTTTATCATATTTTATCAGGCAGTATTTATCTACTTTCAAAAAACACGACTATTCTAGGCTTTTGGTAAAATATGTTTTATATTCTACGGTTAGCAAAGTTATTAAGATGGAGCAAGAAACCTAAGTTCTCCGTTGCATTAGGTTATTCCATCGTAATACAATAGGTATATATGACATTGGCTGCAAGGATGGAATCGAATGATTATACATTTATGAAACACAGTTTTGCTTCTCGGAGTTCCAATACAGATTTTATTCTAAACGTATACTTGTACCGAAAGCAAACATTTAGCTATTTATTAATGTTCAAATAATGTTAGATGCACCGAAATGACAAAAAAAAAAAAAAAACACGTTATTTTCCAAAGTAACACAAAAAATAAAAAAAAGTTTTTTTCCGGTGTTCATTTTTTCTTTTTTAAAACACTAGCTCAGACCGAGAAAATTTACATAATGCTTTGAAACTTTGCCAGAGGCAGTACCATTGCGTTTTTTTATTCAAAATATATGTTTTGAACATGAACTAACATTTTAACTAATTCATTGATTATAAAATGTTATCAGGGTAATAGTAAAAAAAAAAACCCTGTTCTGAAGAAAGTAGCACGAAAAAATTAAAAAAAAAACTTTTTTTTCTGCTTTTTCTCCGGCGTTCAATTTTTCCGTTTTTTTTAGAAACACTAATTGTGTGGCTGGATATTGGTATTTAGCAGTCAGTAACTGGTAACCCGTGGCTGGAAATTTTCTGTTTCCTTTTAATCAGATCAGTTTAATTCTCCTTACGGGTTGCAAGTTTGTTTCTTCATTTTATAAAGCGTTAATACATGACAAATTTCAAGCTATGTATTTGTTTTATTTTCGCTTTTATATCGTTTCCCATTTTTATTATGTGCCGGAAACTCATACCGTCACCGTACTCTTCTATCAGTGCTGTTATAGTTTTCTGGCGACGTAAAACTATAACTGCACGCTCATATCTGTATCTTGTAGATGAACACAAAAAGTACACATTAGAGTTAATTATTTTCTTAACCAAACAAATAAAAATCAATTTTGTGCTTTTGTACAAACAAGTTTTCCATGTTTTAGGCATAACAGACAAGCAATGTCGAATCGAAAACAATTTCTATCTAATACAGCTTAAAGAAGTACTTTAAATATGTTCAACAAATCATGTGTGAACAACATTAATGAACTAGAAATCAAGAGTAAAATATACTTACTTACTTACACCTTGCTTGAAGTTTGCCCAAAGTAGAAATCGTTCTTCTATACAAGATCCACAGAGTATTATCCTGGGAGCATTTCAAATTACGTACCTCACACACAAAACATCCTCAAGTAAAGCAGACGTGCGTCTACCCGCAGGTCACTGGAATTAAATTGGCGGCTTACTAAAGCGGAAGTGACGTCTTGTGGTTATTGTTTGTTCTGTGCCGTGTCCAGTAAAACAGATGCTTGTCTGCTATTTTTTTGAATGATAGACGGATGATGTACTATTTGTTACGAGCCAGTAATGCGATAGACGTCGAATGTGTATAAAAGCTTATCACAAATGCCTTGCCAATTCAGAACTATGCGAGTAAACAAGGAAATCCTACAAATCGGTAATATAATTTGCAGATAGGAAGACTGTTTGTATTCTTGCAAAATTGTTAAGCAGTTGTCCTAAAACATGAAACAAGAAAAGTTGCTAAGCACTTTTTATGAACGTTTTCACTTTCCTACCGAGAAGGGTGTAGGGACCTGAATGATAGTAGTCGGTAGAGTGCTCGCCATGTTGCGGGCACCCAGGTTATATTATCAGTGGCTGCGAACCTGACAGGCTTGTATTGGTCACACAAGGCAAATGCTCTGATGGTTCCTTCAATAAGGTCAGAGCCGATTCTTTCTAAAATAACTCCCTTTGTAATTGTTAAATATATCTTTGTAAAATGGCAGAAATTGATCTGTATTTGAAGACCGTTAAATAAACAAATAGTTTGTTTTTGTGTGTCAGGGCGCAGATTGGTGTAATTAGTATTTCTAACATGAACAGTTAGCACCGAACCGCCATAGCTAAGTGGTAGAGCGTTGGCGTAATATTCGGGTGGTCGTGGGTTCGAACCCAGCGACCGACCATTCTGACTGATGATTTTCAGGCTTTCTCCTGAATCGCACCACGCAAATACCTGGATGCCATCTTCAACATGGTCCCTGGCCGAAACATTTTCCGAATCCCCACTCCTATCCCGCCCTGATCCTTAGATGGCTAAAGGCTATAAATAAAATTCAAATCAAAGGAACAGCTATTTGTAAGGTCTGTTAAGCTAACTTCCCCTAAGCTTAAGTGAGTAAACTTAATGCATGGAGTGGATTCATTATGCATTCCCCTTCACGTGCGAATTTTACCGAAATTACTTTTCCTGATAATTTTTATACTATAACTATAGTATAGCTATGGGTTAATGTTACTTTACGTTGGCCGAAAATGTAGAACTTACAGGGGAAATTTAACATTTCCAACAAGAGTAAAAGTGCTAAAACGTAAAATATAACAATATTTCCAGTCATGGAAGTGTGAAATTAAAATCAAAGTGCGAAAGATGCGTGAAATTATTTAGCTGCAATTGTTAGTTTTGCGCGAGCGCATGGAGTGCGAGTAGAACGTCTGTGTATCGCATATAGCAAAGAACAAATCTAACATATTATCGCTCTCTCGACATCGTGTCCGTGATTTTTGTAGCAAAATAGGTATGACGTCACAAGTATTCATCCGCATACCAGCATATTTTTTGTATACCGATCAACTCGATTACATAGACCTATTTAAGGAAATAACATACAGCATATTGTAAGACCTATCGGATTACTGGTTGTCGCTAGGTGTTTAAAGAAGTATCTATTTGATCTGTTAACAAGAAAGTGTGTGGTATAGAGCGTAGATAAGGCTGAATATCTGGCGGAAGCTGGGAACCATAAAATAAAATACAGTATATCCTGAGGTGTTGCATGATGTTAAATGTACTTCCAATGTTGTTCTTTCCATTATTTCGGATGCTATAATGTACAGTGCAATTCAGAATAAACGTAAGGCATGAATGGAAAGGCAAATTGCCCAAGGGCTTGTGTCCTTTCATCCAAATCACCTCTTGATTTTGCATCACATACTGCAATGTACTCTCCCGTGTCAATGCAATGGAGAGTAAAGGAATTAACAAATGTAATGCTTTTACTGGAAGCTCAATTAAATTTAAATTGAAAAAAGGGGGATGTACAGGGGTGCGATTACTCGTAATACGCATTAAAGTATAACTTTGCAATATACTACCATGATTTTAATATTCTGAGAGCTGTTCACTATATATATATATATATTTGCTGTTTTGTGCGGAAGTTCAAGACTAACGTCAAATTAATGCTGCAAGTGAATACAGTACATTAGATTATCTCTGAGTCTGACTTTTAAGATCATGTTTCTTAGAAACATATGGAGAATTGCTTTTCAAATCAGGTTGATACAGTGATGAAGCATGTAGAGAATTACAAACAAAACTTTGAAATATTCTGGTCATTCTCCTAGTCAAACAGGAAATCCAGTCAAGTGGATGCCGTGAGAAAGTTGAAAAGCGTCGCCACTGACTATATGTAATTCATAAAAAACTATTTAAATATTTGTTTACTTAGTGGTGAATAAAGTAAGGAACACAAAAACGTTTGAGATACTCCCACCACGTAAACATTTTTATAAGGGTAATTTCATGTGTTGTTGATGGAAGATCTCCGGCACATCTCGCTTAATAACATAGACAAAATAATATTAATTTATTTAGTCTATGTTAATAGTTAAGATTAGAATTTTAGAAACTCGCGTATTAGCCGTGGTTTAAGTCCAGGGCCCTGGCACTAGTGTGTTAAATAACATGAATCACATGTAATCATAGGTCATAGAACATCTCAAAGCAAAAAGTAATTTTGTCTTTGTATAAGAACATGAACAATATATATATAGTAAATATTTCAGAGAAGCTCTGGGGTATTAGACAAACAATGATAAATATTTGTGGGTATTAGACACAGTCATTGGGGGTATTAAGCACACAATTGAAACGTACATGTTTTAACAAGTACAGTATCATTAGGTGATGAGATTGCTTTATAATCCGCACCAGTACATAGTTTGTATATTTAGGATGTTAGATAAAATAGAACGAAATAAACAAAAATACAGACATACTTAACATAAAAAGAACTTCACAGTAAAGACATTTAGGCGTGAGAGGCTCAGGTCACGATAGGGTGTAGGAGAGGATGTTGGCAGGTAGTCTTTCAGCGCGTAGTTTGTAGGTATAATTCCAGAATTTGCCTGGTGTGACTTAGGAAAACCCCTGGAGAAACCAGGGAGGGTAGGTAGCCACTGGTACTGCATCCATTTCATCAATTCTATTATATCCACAACAGTCCTACTGACTTTTTTCACAATAATTTGCTTGATACTTAACAAAGTGCTCATCGTGCCTTACTATCACATTGCTCATCACATTCATTTTAAATGGCCAGTGGCACTTTGAACATATAAGGAAAACCCATGCTACGCCTACCAGCGCATAATTTCCCCCTCATTTCTGCGGTTCTAGGAACACCTAATTCATTGTAATATATCTATATTCGTACCGCCATCACTACTTAAATAATCAGTCAAGCATGGTGCTTAATACACCAAGCGTGCTGGTGGTGATTACCCCAGTATGTACATATGCGATCTTTATAATCCTCTCTCGTCGTTACCAAAGTTTAGCTGTTTTGCAGCTGATGTATTTCAGAGTATACGTTGTAATTCACATCAATAAAAGTTACTATTATCTTATTTTAATATTAACGCTGTAAGCTTAAATTAAAATTGAGTCCACGTTGCACTTTAGAAGAAGAAGAAACTTGCTGAAGAAACTTGATGTGTCGTTTTTGTAACACCACACACAACATATACTCTATTTTCCTTCAAATACGCAATAGTGTTTTCTTCTACTGTTCGTGTTTTATTGAAAACACCTATGAATCACCACATGCACCTTCAATTGTATCACCTCGCTAAGCAAATTAATTGTGATGCTTATTATCGGGTTTTGCAGTAGTTTTTCGCAAGTTTTTTTTTTTAATTCCTGAGTATTTATTTTGTATAAATTAATACCCAGGAATTGTGAAGTAATTGCATATGAATGAATGGTATAAAGCTTCCAAAGACGAGAAAACATGCCACAAAAGTTTGCTGCCATAAACTCCATCATAGCCCATAGATATTATGTATACTGTGAAGTATTTTCTTACGTGGCTTATCATTAAGAGGGCATTCATAAAATGTACTTAACAACGTTATTTTTAAACTGATACTTTTGTTCTTTCATTTCATACTTATGTTGAGGGAGAAGATGCGTACGTAACTCGTTAACAATTGTGCAAGAATAAAAACAACCATCTTTGAAAAATATATTCCCGATTTGTACGATCCCATACTTCCTTTGCTTCCACAGTTCCGATTGAGATTCGAACGCGATATTACATTTAGTATATTTGTGTGTTAGATGCAGCCTTATCACAAAACAACACTTCATTCATCTAGCATTATATAACCAGTAATTCCGACAGACCTAACCTAACACCTTTGTAGGATTCATCCCCAAATCCCCGAGATCGTCCCTAACTTTGACATTTTTACGGTAAAAAAACTACATAAACTATGCAAAAGTAAAACTGCATCCTCCCAATTTTGATTTTACACCCGAAAAGTAAAAGTCCTGCCGGAATCTCTGATCCTAACATCAGTGGACAAGCAACATTTGTACGGCAGATAACGCGAGAAGAAACTACACAACGTCACTTCCGTTTTAGTAAGCCGCCATTTCAATTCCAGTGACCTGCGAGTTGACGCACGTGTAGAGCCTTGGTGGAATTAGATATATAGACTATTTTATTCCTCCATGGTTACACCACGAAATACCACGTGTTTCAATTGGCTATTCACGCACATCGCAAGTAAGGCAAGCAATGCAACTTTCACGACAATGAGCCCTGAGTGTTCAGCTTACCTGACGACGAGTTAGTACCAACCTACCATCTGGTGGAAAAAGTTACGGTGCAACCTTTATGTATACTACCTTCCTACAGAAATTTAACGTAATAAACGAGGCACAAAATGGATTTTACAAAGGCAGGTCAACAGAAATTACAATATCCAACTACGTTGAACGTGCGAGAGAGATGCTGGATAATAGAGAAAAGTGCGAAGGGATATTTCTAGATCTAACAAAGGCGTTCGATCTCGTACCCCACAACAAGCTTCTCGAGAAACTGCAGCGGTATGGAATACGAGGGCTAGCTAATAATTGGTTTAAATCATATCTGGAAAACAGATTCCAAATTGTTGAGGTAACGCATACGTACAATAGAAACAGTATACATTACACTTCTAACCAAAAACCAATAAGATGTGGAGTGCCTCAATGTTCAATTCTCGGATCAGTCCTTTTCATATTGTACATAAATGATTTACCATAATATTTAACTGCAGCAAATCGCACACTGTTCGCAGACGATACAAGCATCATCATAACAGGTAACAATGACAATGAAGTTATCAACAATATAAATACTTCAATCGATGAATTAACAGACTGGCTTGAAGAAAACAGTTTATCATTAAACGTAGAGAAAACGCAAGGAATAAAATTTTATAATATTAAAAATAAGTCACCAACTGCTCCGTCAATCACATAAATAGCAAAGAAATTTTGTACGTACCCTCAGTATTTTTTTTTTTTTTTTTTTTTT
>JAGDQP010013106.1:37852-48650 GCA_022664845.1 Lepisma saccharinum | reverse complement strand
AAAAAAAAAAAAAAAAAATACAGAAAGCGCAAGGCCGGGATGGAGAGGATTTAACTTACCTTAAATATCCTACCGCTTCAGCACAACACTAATGATATCTGTACCAAGCAGGGTTGGCTGGTTTAAACCATATGTTGTTTTTAAAAAAACAATTGGTTTAAACAACAAAAAAAAAGCAAAAATGCCACAAATAGTGTGCACTTCATAGTGACGATTCCACATACTAAACCATCTGCGTTAATTTTATATCATTTTCGCCTTGTACCCAAAGGGTCCCGGGTTCGATTCTCAATTTCTCTAAAGTGCAAACCGAGTAGTGGTTCGGAATTTGGATGTTACTGTAAGCAGTAGGTCTTGTCCTAAACAAACCAAATTTTATCTTTCTGTTCGCCTGAGTGCCTGTTGTTTCATAGAGAAGCCAAAGTTAATTTTGCTTACATATTGATAGAAGTTGGCAAAAATTATCGACTGCATCCAGTGACGAACATTATTATTATCATGCAATTGCAATCAAAGCAAAAATTCTATATATTCTTTTGTACTAATAATGTTTAGTATTGATAAAATACACCGAAATTCCGTACAAGATCTTTTCTCACAGAAAATACTTTTGATTTCAATAAATTCGTTTCCTAGGGTTTTTATATGTATGGATGGATGGTTCAGAGCCAGAGTGAACTCAAATTATTCGTAATATCTTTATTAACTTCTTTTATTGATATGCAAATTAAGTCTATGTATTTCTGACTCAGTGAACTAACTTGTATTACTTGTAAATTAGATCTGTGCTCTGCAGTCTTTTGAAATTCTCCATTTATTTTAATAATGTGTATAACTCGAGAAGCAAGGGGTTCGTGATGAAAACTGGCTTGATGTTGCCCAGGAATGAATCCAATGGTGAACGTTTGTTACTGCGGCGATGAACTTGCGAGTTACGTAAGTCATAGAGTTAGTTAGTATAACTCTGTAGTGATTTCACTTGTGTAGCTGTGTATCATTTTGTTCTGAAGTAACTCTTTAATAATTATAAAGGGCGCTCAAAAAGTTTTGCACTATGGGCCATAACTTTTTTGACCATGGAATTTTATGTGCATGTAGGCCCTACTTGTGTCCTCTGAATGTATCCTCCACCCGCTGTGACACAGTTAGCTACCCGTTCTTTCCATGCCGTAAATGCACTTTGGTCACAAGGGAACAGACAGCAGAGAGGAAGGATTTTTTGTCTCGAACTCCAGAACACGTTCACTGGTGACGGTGTGATCACAGAGGATATTTCATATGGATTCCGAGAGTAAACCGCAGTCCATGGAATGGCGTCATTCCGGTTCTCCACGGAAGGAATAACCAACACTGACCAAATCAGTGGACAAATTAATGGCTATATTCTTCTGGGATCACCGTGGCGTAATCTTCAACGACGTTTTGTAACGTGGCTCAACAATTGTTAACGAGCGGTATTGTTTGTCACTGGCAATGCTGCGACGTGCTCTAACGGCAAAGAGATCGGAACTCTAAAATAAAGTAATCAAACTGCACCAAGATAATGCGAGGCCCCATTCTGCCTATCACACACAGCAGAAATATGGGATGTGAAGTCGTTCCTCAACTCCCCTATAGTCCGGACCTGGTCCCGTCTGATTTCTTTCTGTTTGGTCATCTGAAGACCCACCATCGTGGTTGGCACTTTGCCCGTGAACAAGAACGCACTGCG
Organism: Lepisma saccharinum; assembly: GCA_022664845.1. Taxonomy (NCBI): domain Eukaryota; kingdom Metazoa; phylum Arthropoda; class Insecta; order Zygentoma; family Lepismatidae; genus Lepisma; species Lepisma saccharinum. The sequence continues at coordinate 46,939 of JAGDQP010013106.1, read as the reverse complement.
TGTGTGAAACAGTGGTGTGATAGTCAGCGTTCGGGGTGTTACCAAAGTGCATAAAACGGCATTGAAAGAACGGTGTGCTAAATGTGTCACAGCGGTTGGAGGATACAGTGAGTAACATGTGTATATACATAAAGGACACAAGTACATGCACACAAAATTTCATGGTCCTAGTTCTACTATAAAAAAAGTTATGGCCCATAGTGCAAAACTTTTTGAGCGCCCTTTGTGTATTCACAAGTATTCAGTACAGTATTTCTATCAGGTATCCTCTGCATTTGTAATCAAGGAGTCCCGGGTTCGAGCCCAAGTGGAGAACAGGTGCGAACCGAGTAGGGGTTCAGATTCCATTTTAAGTAGTAGTTGTATGTAGGTCCCGTCCTTCAAAACCCCGCTGCTACATAAGGACAATAACAAGAAACAAACTATCCATATGTAATATAAATAAATAAAGCAAAGTATTTAAACCAAAAAACCTGGTTAAAAAAAAACTTATTTAAACAAAAAAACTGTTTTTTGTTTTTATTATAAAAAAACATGGGTTTTGCCAACCCTGATGCTCAGTAAGCAAATACAGAACCACAGTCCAATCGAATACAAAGTCCAAAACTGCACACTATGTAATACAGAACCAAAGTCCAATCCAATCCAAAACTATGTACAGTATGACAATACAGAAGCAAAGTCCAATCGAATACAAAGTCCAAAAAGTATGCATATATCAATAAATATCAACATTTGTGCAAAATTAAGCATAGTATGCCAATACAGAACCAAAGTCCGAAACTGTGCACTGTATGCTAATACAGAACCAAAGTCTACTTGTTGAAATTGATACACAATCAATTTTTTTTTCAACGTTTAGGCCACTTACCTTGAATCTGAGTGTACTTCGATCGTCTCGCTTATTTTCAGCATGGCGATCTATAGTTGTGGCAAATTTAACAAAGAAAGTCATTAGCGAAAAGAAGAAAAAAGTATATCTTTACTCCCTCTCCAATATGTATGCAGATGTCACACCCAATCAACTTTCATTCCTGATCAATGTCAGACAGTTCATTACATCTAGCCGAAGCGGTCATGTGACATCTGTTAACAACCACACAACCAACCCTTCGTTTCCATTCTCACGGATGCTAGCTTCCGTCTGCGATGTCGATAGAATTACGTGCCTGTCGGATGAGCTTTTTTTTTGTTACTTGCCTACGTCATCAACTACAGTGGTTTTCTAATTATGTATATATAGCTATACACTCCGTTACAACAAGATGATGAACTGCCCTTCTGACCCTCTGCCGCTCGCGTCATCTCGAAACTGCAAATCGTTTTCCAAAAACTTCTCATGGGCATGAATTGAGTTCGGATGTTATTTTTTTTAGGCCTAGTAAATTAAAATAGAGTTATCTCAAATCTGCCTATTGATGTGATAATGGTAAGTGTTCTGCTCGGAGGTTGGTTTATTGATTCAGCTGTTTTGAACGTCCTAAACTACAATTTTTGGTGAAGTGGGTTCTGAACCACTCTGTTTAATAATGGACCTCCAAGAGACTTGAACCCGTGACCATGCGCACAGAAAGAGAGCGTACTAACCTCTCGAGTCTCGGAGCCAGGTTTGTCATTAGTAGGTTCCTGGGCAAAGTGAAACGATGATGGTTTGTCATGTCCTCTTATCAGATGGAGATGACGTTCTAAGGACATGACCTACAGTCCATTCAAAAATACTGGCCACCGGGGAATCGAAGTCAGGACCTACTGGTTTACAAGGAAACAAGCACAACCACCAATTCCATAAAAAAAAAACTTTTCAGACATCCGCTCCTCTTGCTTTCGCATGTTAAGTAGGGCCTAACTCTTTAATATAAGGAGACGCAACTATGGAAGACTGTGCGGGGTAGCTCAGCAGAAGCGCTTATCTTATGTCTTCGTTTTGTCTATCTACAACGAAGCAGATCCTACGTAGGCAAGTGGTTAAGGCTCCCGAGGTCGCAGCGAGCGGTATTGAACCGGAATCGTTAGAAACGGGGGCTACTAAAAAACAGAAGTGATGAACTCCGGTCACGGAAGCTAAGTAAAGGGGTGATGAGAGTCGTTACGTTAACAACGCAATACCCAAATTGATCTAAAGCCGATCGGCATTCTCTGCTTAGGTATAACCAGTCATGACTGAGGGTCTACTCGGGAAGAAAAAATAAATGGTACTATCAAAATATCTAGATCAATCTTGTCATTTTCATAATGCTGGAGGAGCCGCCCGAGTTAACTCGTTCACGAATATATTCGATTGATCGCGTTAGAGTTAGGCATACTGACACTTTCGGCTGACCTTCAGAATTGTGAAGTAAACAATTAGATCTGTCCCCTCGAGTCATTTCTAGAACAATTTTTAGACATATTACCAAGCCCCCGTGGTCGCTAATGTCACGGATTATGGAACGGCAATGGGGAAGTACGATTGTTCAAGCACCCTGTCGTCCTTCCTGATTGATGTTATCCACGGTTTTCATTATTTTCACCAGGCGAATGCCAGGATGATACCTCAACTAAAGTTCTGGCAGCTAATTTCCCTATTTGTATTCTCGGAGGAGTGATTGTCGAGGGGCATCCTCTCTTACACGTGGCAGGCTTAGGCCAAAGTTGACAGCTCAACTCCGAAACAACAAAGAAAGCACCATCATAAACACGCCATAACAGAAAAGTACTATTTTGCTTTATATCTATAAAACAGCCTGCAAAGCTAAATTTTATTATCATGTATTGCGATCATATTTTACCAATGTGTATACACATTCGCATAAATATTCTGTATCAATACGCAAATGAAAATGTTAGTACGCAACTTCCAAGTACCTAACTAGGAAGTTTTGCAACGGAAGATATGAAGTGTGAAGAAGAATCAACGAAGACAATAGCAACGGCGAAAGATGGTACCAATACGGAACCAAAGTCCAAATTTATGCGCAGTATGCCAATAGAGATTCAAAGTCCAAAACTATTCACACTATGCCAATACAGATCCAAAGTCCAAAACTATTCACAGTATGCCAATACAGACCCAAAGTCCAAAACTAATCACACTATGCCAATATAGAACCAAAGTCAAAAACCGGAAGCCTTTGAAATGTGTACATGGAGGAGAACGAAAAAAAACAGCTGGACATTGACATGGAGTGTTGGAGGCAATAAAAGAAGAATTAGGACACTACATTGAAGAATGCATTTGATGGTATATTTGAAAGGAAATGGAGACAGATGCAAGTTGTTGACAGTATCAAGGAAGGTAAGTTGTTTGCGAAGTAAAAGCGATAGGGTAATTCCGGGTTAGATGGACAAAGTTTTTATTTCTCGTAGTAGTAGTCAAATGTGAACCAAACGCAGGCGTATAACAAAATTACTAGGATCAAAGGCTTGCCGCCTACAAAGTTTAATTCAGATTTTGGCTACTACTGCGAGAAATAGAAACTTTGGCCATTTATCCCGGGATTACCCTATTTTTTCTCCAAGTTTCAATATGGGACAATCTGTCAAGCAGAGGGGAAGAGAATACGTAAAGATAATGACATTAAAAATATAATTGTTGTGTTTAAAATTACATTTTTTAAATATAAAATATTAAGGGAAAGAGGTACAGTTAGACAGTGTACTAACATTTTTGGTCATATTACAAAAATGAGAATATAACTTTACACATGTGGTGCTACTCAGGCCTATTTGTACTTCTCCACACACGGAAATTTCTTTAAAAATAGCAACATTTTAACTAGGATATTTACAAGAATAGGGAAAATATGGAGGAATATGAAACACGTGTTAAAATACGGATAATTGAGGCATCCCGACCGAAGATGCATGATTCAAGGAACAAATCTTTGAAAGCAAGAAGACACTAGCTCAGACAAAATACTAGCGCAATATATGAACATGACGAGCTGAAACTTTCCGCTGCCGCTTTCGGAAAAACTACAAAAATTCAACCTTCCGCGCAAAGTAATTTTCATGTACAAACACATTCCACCAAGTGCAATGATTCAGAGACATTATATCCTTGCACAAAATTATTAAATTTATTTCAAAATATGTCATTTTTGTACAACACTTGAAAAAAATACATCACTAAACAATTTAAGTAAAAATACAGAATATTTTCCCTGAGTATATCATATATACTGTAATCATCATACGCTGACATTGAGCGATTTTGTGTATGGGTTTAGGCCAATTATCTATAATTATTTTTTTTTTCTAAATAATATTACAAAACACTCACATCCACATAATCATACACATTTATCTATATTTCATAAAATACATACTAGCTATTAACAATAGAAAGTAGCTTCATATATACAATTATATAACCTATAATATGTTAAATATGTAATACCGTATACCGAGATCTGACTAGCAAAATGTTACAAATACTTTTTTTTATATACTTAATTTCATTATTTAAAGACAAATATATTTTTACTATCTATTTCAAGTGTACAAGAATAATAATCTATTCAATTTAAGCATCAATTTTACAATTTAATTATTTTATACTTAAGAAAATCGAAACCTGAACACGATCCCAATACTTCAGTTATTTTTCTAGAGAAACTACTTTGAAAGGGCATTTGTAAATCTTCGGGGTGGAAATTTTCATCCCTACAGGGGTACGAAGATTAGATTCTATTGTGCCCTTACTAGTTCTTGACAGTTGCTCGTGCTCTTGGGGGATAATACCCGCGAAAGAAACAAAGTCTAGAGTAAAGTCATCAAGGCTCCGTTTATCATTGACTGGCATTTTAAAGCCTGTTGCCATATGATTGTGAATACTTTTCTAAACTGTCAATGAAAGACTATTGTGCGAAGCACAATGTCGAAAAGTTACTGGAAGGCCATGTACTGACAACACTGCACTATCCCGTTACAATAACAACTCTGATTGGTTGTTGAAGAGGGTGGAGCTAAGCAGTTCGCAAATGAATGGGCGGAGTCAAAAATACTTTTAAAGAAAATCGTACATAGATGACAGCATATAAGGTGAAACGATTAGTGTAAGATTTCAGCTGTCCCCAAATGGGAAACCTTTCCATTCTTAGATAAATAAAATGCAATTATTCGACCAACGTTTCCAATTTTCTACTCTTTAGAGCATTAGGCATCTACCGCGGAGATACGAACTGGCAACACTGGATAAAGGTGATTGGACAGAGTTGTAAAGTTTCTCAAGAACAAATTTGGATTTGCTCCCCTTTTTATTTGGAAACTACTCTGGGGAGTAACTGCGAATTCACATATTGACGAGCATACGTAAATTCGACCCACTTCGACGTGGCTGGAAACCCCATAAAAAGACCTTCACGTTCGTTTAAATTAAAACAGATTTATCATTCGCTGATCAAGCTTTATGAAGTGGGTCTGCAAACAACCGGTCTATATGAAAACCATTCAAAATTCGTTTCGTACAGGAATGTTTGGAAACCTTCATTTTTTTTTTTTTCATTTCACAGATTTAGGTTAAGTTTTACTTTATCTACACCAAAGGACACCACCCTACTGACCAATACTATACGCTCAACACCAGTCGTTCTTAAAAATTAATTGCCACTGTTACTTCCATACGCACAAACAGACATGTAACTATACAGAAAATAGCATGCTAGCCCCACGAAAATAATTAATTCGGAAAATACGCACTTCCCATTCGAATACTGTGACACGCGGAGGAATACTAATGGCATAACGAACATTCCTCATATCATATTGTCATTTCATTTGCCGAATTTCGTCTTAAATTAGTGACCATTGGAACGTGGAGGTTAGGTAAGGTTAGATGCTCCTTTTTCACTCTCGGAGACGGTCAATTAGTGCATGAAAGAAAATGGCACATATCCCCACCTATGGCGGATGCATATATAATCCCACGTATATCTACGTATTTCACCCTGATAACATTGGATCATGACTATAAAAGTTACTTCAATTTGCGTTTCAATACTCCTACACACTTTGGTAACATAACCTTTCTCCTGTAAATTTTACTTCTTTTGGTGTAGATAAAGTAAAATGAACCCTAGATTTATTATCAATGTTATCGTCTATGCATTTCCGTGATAGTCAATGTCCCAAAACACCTAATTTAAACTCTCTCGACCAAAATGACGTATAATAATATAAAATATCATAGATGTCAGCCTTATCCTACATTCAAATAAGAAGTAACTAAGATATTAGGCTTATTTCGCGACATAAGAAAACCAAACTCGATAACAATTTGTAGGATATGTTAATATATAAATTCCTGAGCGAACTAGGATTTACAAACAAAACTTTTAAGTGGCTAATATTATTACGCGTATCATTTTATGAACAAAATAGATACTTTCTTAAGAAGAGTTAGTGTATAATGAAATCTAAAGAAATTGCTTAGCTGTACGATATCTTTACGTACAATATAATATAGCATTTATCCACTAAAATAAATCCCATTTTTTCAGTTATTCAAATTTAAGCTTTGCCTTTATAAAATCTAAGTACAGGGTGATCATTTACAAATCGTTCACGCCTAAGGTTGGTAACCACTATTAGCTTATTCCAATTAGTGAGGCCAATGAACATTGATTAAAGCAGACAAATCACTCTACATTCAAAATGAAAATATATGAAATAAGTAGAGCGGGTTGCCTTGTATCTAGGAGCTTAGTCTAGGAACTGGTGAGCTTACAAAATGTCTCAGGGCTAAATACTAGCCAACGTGGAATACTAATTCTGTGACGAAATGACTCCAATGAACGACATAAATCATGTCAATGACTTGTAGTGACCAATATAAGCAACCAATTCCAAAACGTACTTTGTTCAGAAAAAAAGGAGAAAAAATAGATTGCTATCCTTTGATTCTTCAAATCTTAAACCTTAATATTAGCCTATGATCAGAGTGAAAACCTAATTATTTATTCTTTAAATCTTAAAACAGAACATCCATTCCCACTTCCCAGGTAAGAAGACTGCAAAATCTATTTAATTTTCCTTCCTGGAAAAGTGCAACAATGGACTTACAACGTTTTACAACTGAGCTACCAGTGATGACATCATTATACTTAGTTATTGCATTTAATTTATCAAAAAATAAATTCGACTGAATAACAGACAAGTGTTAATTTATACCATCGAAACTAAAATTATTTCTCCAGAATATAAAAATTAGATTTACGAGTGATGGGGATGTGTACAACGAAGCGTATAAGTTTTTTTTTTTTAATAGAACCTCTTGTTTAAAATATATCAACTCAATTCGCAAGCATAGTCTGACACGTACACTAGAGACAGAGAGAGAAAGTTATGAGCAAAATTTTCTAAAAGTTATCAAAAAAGTAATTAGAAAGCAATGAAGAATAATAAACGAAAAACAGTATGTACGAATTTTTGCAACACCCTGTATAACGTATACAGGATGTTGCAAAAATGTTGATTACAAATGTGAAGGTAAATTCCTGATACCAAAACAACAAAGTTACTTTGAAAAAAAAAACGAAACATGTGTAGTTTCGGGACTGTAGACACCCAAATATGAAAGAGGCATTGTTACAAATGACGTCATATCTCGGCAAATAGTGACGCAAGACCTGTCTGCTTAACAAATCACAATCAAACTTGTACTCAATACATTTATTTCAGTACAGTTTATGATGCATAGACGAATTTCCCCAAGGAATTGTTATGGTACAATTGGGAAGAATAGAAATCACCCCTATACTGATGAAGCTCCGAGATTAGGCATGTTTGGTAATGGATTAAATGTATGACCATTACTATTGCAACACCCTCTATAGTCACGTTTCGAACAGAAGTAGCAAGTTAAAAAAAAACAGGCAAATATATTGAACAGGAGGTAACTGTACTCAAGCTGGGTCTATCAGAAGTCAAAAGATGTAAGTGACCTTGACGAGATAAACAAACTTCGAGGTAATCTTTCTATATATAACCCGAAATATATGTGACACAAAATTGTCATATTTTGTACATGGACTCATTAAGGTCCAAGCTTTCTTTGTACAAAATATGACAGTTTTCTGTCACGTATATTTCGGGTTATATATAAAAGTATACCTCGAACTTTTTTTATTCATCAATGTTACTTATATCCCTTGGTTTCTGAAGTCTACATCTATTACGAATATACATATTATTTTCATGTTTATATTGAATCCTACTTCTTTTTGTGTATTTCTTTTAAAACATATATGCACACACACACACACTTCTAAGAAAAGAGACAGAAGACGCTACTTTTAAAAAATAGATTTTTCTTCACAATTTGTGTAGACATATAAACACTAGCAAGCCAGAATTCATCTTTGCATTCGTTTAGGAACTTTTTTTTTCTTTTAAATAATTAAATACATTAAGTATTGTGATATGTTTTCTACATATTAAATATATATATTCTTTGCCTTACAATTAAAAATATAAGGATGTATTTATATGTATGTGTGTAACCAAATATATATAATAAGTGATAATTCTATAAACAACATTACACATTACGAAAATTTTCAGAATGCAATGCAAAATTATATATGCTCTTCATACCCGTATTTAAGATATATATATTTGTATCAAGTCATTCTATTTGTGACTGTAGTTTTTAAATTAGGAACTTTCTACTCATCGCATGTTCATATTTACATAAATCTTCTCTATTTTAATTAACAGTAACTAACACACAGTGTTCACATGAATAATAAAGGAACATTTGTTTACTGTGTCTTTAATACTGAATTCTGTGTATGAAATTAGGAAATCAGATTGAATTTACTATCGATTACAGTTCGCTTTCATCCCACATATATTCACCTGATTACGAAATGGAAATCAAATAACCAATAAATCAGTTAACCAATCGATAGGAATAATTGGTTTTAGTCCTGCCCATATTTGAAAGTCTTAGTAGAACTAATCATTCATGTTTATTGGGGTCTTGACACCCAAAATTTAAGAACAATACGCATACGGTGAAGTGCAGTGTGCATTCAGGAACAAATGTGCTAGTTCTTGTTTATATATATATATATATATATATATATATATATATATATATATATA
>JAGDQP010013106.1:26401-37752 GCA_022664845.1 Lepisma saccharinum | reverse complement strand
ATATATATATATATATTTATTTAGAACTTTTTTTGTATATGGTAGTATTCAATCATATAAGGGACAATCCATGATAATCCAGCTAACTACACGGGACGGGCGTAAGCCATAGTACAATTCATTTTATCTTATCCAGCTTACTACCCTGTTTATCTATGATAATCCAGATTACTACCCTGTTTATCTATGATAATCCATTTTACTACTCTGTTTACTTATGCATTTTTACTGAACGGTCTGTTTTATAGATGCATCAAAAATAATGAGCCGCGTTCTATTGGCTACAGTCGCGGATATCTCAAGGGGACACATGCATATTCGAATTCTACTGCTCGTCATCTACCTAAGATTTTCCTCACATTCACGACGCAAATGTTGGGATAGTACCTAAACTAGGTCATGGTCGCTACCTTCCTTTTCCTACCTACAAAGTAGTGACCTCTATACAGTAGGTGTGTTTGGAATTCAGGAACACTCCGGAATTCTAAAATCTGGAATTACCAAATATTCGAAATCCGAAATTTACTTAGGTACTCATCGGACTTCGAAACTCCATATTTAAAATTGAAGTACACAAGACTATAGAGAAGAATTTTGTCTTGCGTTGTCTCCGGTGTGAGTGAATAGTTTAGCTCACCGACTTGGAGTCATCCCGGGTACAATTCCCAAAAGAAATGGGAAATTCACGAACGACGCAATTTAGGAATGTTGGAAATGAAAAATTCCGGATTTACATTGTGTTCCGAATTCAGGAACTGATATACAACTCTTACGCACATCCGAAATCCCCTTACATTTGAGTACAAGATATGTCAGCAGCTGATCATGTCTTTCTGAACAGAAATGTCACACAAATATTGTGCAGTTCTTTTTTCACGTACACTTATCGCGCACATTTCAAGTACTCTTTCTGTACTCTTAACGTACACTTTATGTACATGTGAAGTACACTTACTAAACACATTTCAAGTACACTTCATGTACACATTTTTTCAGGCTTCCTTCCTCGCATCGAACTTCTTCAATATATACCGAGAAAAGTGACATATTTAATGTGTCCTCATTGGTTACGGTTTTCACTAAGGAGCCTGGTTCTATCCCGCCTCAGTCAACTTTGTTTATTGTTTCCTAGGTTACCAGCACCGCTTATTCATACGCTCTAGAATCTATCGACGTGTGCAAAAAGTGCATCTAGAAATGTATAAAACGTTTGCTTTTTTGCAGTGTAACTTTTCACAGCTTCGTAACAATCTTTTCACAATCTCTCTAATGATGATGAGGAAATTGGACATTTTTATTACCCAGCTCCGTAGTCTAGATGGTAACGTGGCGGTCTTTGTATTGGCAAAGGGAAGGTACATGGGTTCGAACTCCACGGCCGACCATACTGACTTACATTTTTCTGTTTTCCTTAGTTCCACCGAACAAATATCAGTACGGTACCTTAAGGAAAGCCCTGACCGATACCTTCCCCATCTTTTACGTACACCATCCCGGCCTGAGCCAAAGATGCCGAAAGGTCGGAAATAAATTCAACATTTTTATTTTGAAAAAACACAACTGGAAAAGAAGAACCGAACCGCAACTTTGAGTGGTCTTCGGTGAGCCGAACCTTAGAGGAAAAGAACAGTAAGAACGGTGGTGGTCAAGACACCAGTTATAGTCTAGGTATCATCCCAGTATTCTCCTGACGAAGCTGACAAAGAAACCGTGGGAAAATTTCAGTTCTCCACTCTCTGAGGCCAGGGATTCTGATAGACCCTGCTACTGGGGGTATTTACCCTCTCATATTGTCGAGCACACACACCCAACTTAAAAATTGTTATGATTAAAAATCGATAGAAACCCAGGAAAACTCTACTTACACTCCTACCATTTTGTATTTATACCCCCCAAAGAACAGAAAACCCTGGCAGAATCCCTGTTTAAGTCCACGCCAGTACCACCCACCTGATGGAACTAAGGAAAACTAGAAAAGCCTGTGTAATGTTTCACCTATTTGACATCTTCAGTACCAATACACACGGAAACACTTTTGCCACTTCATGTTGCCAGAGTATTTACTTTTTATTTCTATTAATGTTGGAAAAATAAACTTTCTGTATCGTTGTACAAACTTTGATATTACAAGATTAAACTGATATGAAAAGTCTACACTATCCAACCATATTCCCACCTTCCTCGATTTTTGAAAATTACGGGAAGACGAGAAACATTAAAACAAGATTACAATTTCGAAAATCAGGGTAAGTAGAGGTTATTTAATTCAATGATTTGAAGTAACAAATATATTTAAGAGTTCACCTCTACTCAATATACTTGACTGTCCAACTTATGACGTTATACCTCAATATTGCAGGTGAAAATAAATTATTTAACAGATTGTGCATCAATTCTATTGTCTACTTTCAAATATTAAAATACAGTATTTCGTCTTTCGTTTTCAAAAGATCAAGAAATATATAGAGCAAGGTTAGTGATGACTTAAAATAAACAAAAAGCGCATGCCACCTGCCACACGAGCCTACACAAACTTGAATTGGAATTTAAACCTATAGGCCAACTTTGATAAACATGGACAAAAGTATTGCCTCATGTCTTTAATGAATATTTCCCAAACTCGCTTGTGTTGTGACATCTATTAACGAAAATTAAAATTAGGATTATTAGTAACTATTTATTGTATTCCAAAAATATTACTCACCGAGATAAAACTAGGAAATTAAACATCTTGGTACATTTTATGACTCAGAATTTTTAGTTGGCGATTTCTTTTTCAAATATCTCCCTCATTTAGCTACATACCAGGGCAATCTTTTCTTCAAAAAGTGTGCCATGTGATTATGCATAATGTCTGCTAGTCAACAAATTTATGCGATCCTTCAACACATTTATTTTTTAAATAAAAAAAGTCAGTTATAGACATGCGACAAAACGTTTGTCCATGGCTGTACAATTTACAGAAAAATGTCTGTAAAATGTTGCAAAGGATTTCCACTTTGCAACTATCTGTAACCTCGTACACATTCATTAATTCCTCGTAGCTCGAGTAATGCGTTTCAATATTCGAAACAAAATGAACGAAAAAAAATATGCCTATCACTATGCGATATTATTTTCTTAAGATTTGGGTATAGTCATTGAGTAGTCCAGAAACCAAGGGATACAAGTGACATTGACGAATAAAAAGAAAGTCCGAGGTAATCTTTTATATATAACCCGAAATATGTGACACAAAACTAACTCATATTTTGTGTCACATATATTTCGGATTATATATAAAAGATTACCTCTAACATTTTTTATTCGTCAATATCACTTGTATCCCTTGATTTCTGGAGTTGACAACTATAAATATTAATTTAAAATAAGGGGAAAAGAAGAAATGCCTAATCACACAATTATATTAGAATTTGAGATTTTAATTCACGTCTAAAGTTTAATGACACAAATTAAATTTATGGTTGGCATTATTGAATAAATTAACATAGGTTCTCAATTTTTCTCTTTACCCACTCTAGTGTTCAACTGAACTATTAGGCTTCATTTTGATCGAAATTCGTTCTTTAATAAACCTGAAACATTATTATTTATTTTGTTTCATTGACACTTTTACCATGCCTAAATTTTTCTGGATAAGTTAATTGTAAATCGCTTATGTTAATCTACTACTGCTGTTGGACTTTCATGGTCTCATATTTTCAGCCTCTACAGAGAATATTGTTGATTGAACATATAAGACATTCTATATTGTTAATATTATCATATTGTAATTTTTATTATTAATTAAACTTTAAGTACACGGACAAACGTGGGACAATATTCAGAAAATTTTAAAATTCTAGAAAAAAAAAAAAATAGATACAGATTGCTTATTATACCTTCGCTTAGTTTGGCACTTTGTGGATTTGGATAAATTTTCTTCTTTATTTTTATTTTATTTTTTACGCCTAACTTTATTAGGGAACATTTTTAAGAAAATATAATGGCAGAAATCTAATTATATATGATACATATGAGTAGTAAAATTGATGTACATTTTTTAACTCTCTTCGTCTTTTGGAAAGTAGTTTTAAAATTTAGGAAATAAATGTAAACCTAATCATGCTCATGACAGTTGTTTTTAATTTATGAACAATAAATATTTGTTCAGGTTCACTCTTTAAAAATCCAAAATTTGTTCTGGAGCTCCTCAAATAATTATTCAGCATTTATGGTTACCAAAATTACGCTAAGAAAAGAATAAATAGTAACACAATTGATTATGTACTGCAATGGTTACGTAAACAGAAAAGCACGAAACAAAATTATTTTAGTTTCCTCTTTCAATTTACACGATTATTTATTTACTATACACTCAAAACTATTTCTAAATATGTGAAGCATAATTTTGAGAGCAGAAATACACCTTAAAAGTCACGACCTTTTGTAAAATTATATGGAAAACAACACTTCACATACAAGAGCGCCATTTTCAACGACGATGTAAACATTGCTACTGAGACGTGATATTGTCGACCTTTCATCACGATTTCTTGCAATTCTCAGCACAGAACAAGTTTGTTACTAACAGCAAGGTAATGGAAATGAAACTATGATTAATAATATTAAGTTATTGTAAAGAAAAAGGCCTACCTTTGAGACATTTCGTTGACGTTTTTGGTGAACTTGCTTCGTGTATGAAAAGACGCTCGCCGCCATATTGCAAGGACACAGCCTGTAGCAGTTTGGTTGGCTGCCTGGCTTCGGCTAAGCTCGTCTCTGTTCGGTCCACCGAGGCGACACAGAAAACTTTGTATAAGCACCTGGCGTGTGTTGTCCCGCGAAAGAAAGAACAGCGAAGCGCACTTTCATAAAGGGGAGACGATTGTAGAGTGGAAAAAAAGGAAATTATGTGCAAAACGTAAGTTCGTAAAGGTGCGGGATCTTTTAATAAATAATTAAGAAGAAGTATCTTTCCCAGCTAATAGAAGATACGTATAGGAAATGGCCGCGTGAACCAGTTTTGATTTTGCACATGTATTTCCACAGGAAGAAAAAGTCATTTATCTACCGAATTCATTAAAACCACTCAAAATTATTTTTCTATATTTTTCGGCCCAAAAGAAGGGAATACACTTGAAAAACATTCTTTGTCAAACACTCTAAACATTCAAAGGTAGTGAAAATGGCAGAACGGATGCAAGAATTCACGGCGTCATGTCAAAATATTTTCTTTTGTCCGTTTTTCCCCTTTTTCCCCAACAACAAAAAAAAACAATAATAAAAGGTGAAATCCAGTTGTCATAAATCAAGCAATAAAACTATTGCAAAAACACGAGTTTCTCCTCTCGATTTTCTCCGCTTTTACCCTTTTGTACCTATTCTTTTATACCTAGAAAAAGAGGTAAAATAATATATGTTTCCACTATTTTGTTAGCGGTTGTACAGGTGTGAAAGAAAAGGTGTTTTGGGTGTATTTTTAGCGCACGAATTCTTTCTTCTGTCCCAAAAGTTCTTCGCGACTTTTTCAATACAACGTACACAATTATTCTAGATGCAAGGTACACACAATTGTCGTGTCTATGGATTACTTCCTCCACATTAGGCAGGTTTGGGGTTATATACGTTAATGAATTTGCATTTGAAATTATAACTAAAACATTTATCGCAGCTGCTGTTTCACTGATGGGTTGAATTAGGTTGGTATAGTCCTATAAGATTAAGAATCAGCACCAAAGATTCGCCCCTCCCCCACTAAAAAAAACAATTTTTCAAAAGTATGGAAACATGAAACAAAATATTTCAATTTTGGACAGCGGGGATGAATGTACTTATGAAACTCTATGATATGAAAGAAAAAATGATTTAAAGAACTCATTTTTAGCTCATTTATTTGACTGTCCATCTCATGACGTCATAATTGGCAGGTAATCAAATATGTCAATCAAAAATGAGCTTTTTTATACACTTCTCCATAAACATTATTCTCCTTGATTTCCGAAATTCTGTTTATTTTACATAGCAATTATTTTGGTCCGCTTCCCCATCCCTAAATTCAATTTTTGGGTAAAATTAGTACAATTTTAGACAAAATGATATGCATTTTACGTACATTTCAAACCCAGACAGACCTCGCCCCCCCCCCCGAAACAAATTTCTAGATACGTGCCTGCTCGTCTCTTTCTGATTTCCTCATTACTACACAGCGCATTATTGCCAATAATAAATAGCTCACCTTCACTTCTAACTTTATTATTTATTGTCCCCCAAAATATCTTAGTAAGATCAAAAATATTAGGCCTATATTTCATCACGTCTTATAGTATATTACGCTACATTAAAATATATATATATATTTCCGATATCTTTGATTAGATCTTTGTAAACATCAAGGACAAATTAAGTCTACAAAAGTCGACATCCTACAGTAGGCAGTCCTTTGGCACTTGCTTCTAAAATAAACAACATTTAAGCACATTACCTACGTCAGAAAATGTTTAGGAACATCATTATTTTCGCTATCAGTGGCGAATGGTGAGGATAGGTAGGGTAGTCGGTGTCTCTCCATTTTTTTTTAAATGATGTATTTAATTTCCTTTTGTTTTTGCTGTTATACGCTTTGAATTGATATATTTTCAGGAATATGTATAGGTACTGCGTATTCTTTTAAAAATTCTACAATATGTCTACCCATTTGTTTACCCCACGTTTCGCCATTGTTTGCTATACAGGAGAAATTTATTCTTATCATTAATCGTGCGACTCTTTACAATCAATTCTGTAAGCTTGAGTAACGCATCAATTTATGTAATCGATAATTTTAAAGCTGTATTAAGTAATAGCTACCATAGAATTTTGATCATCATTTTCACAAATAAAACACGATTTCAATTGGTTACTTGTTTTCATGTGGCATTTCTACACATGTTCAAATCAGTCTGCTCAGAAATGTCTTGTTTTAACACTAAAAATGGATTAATTTCTTCTGGTTTATGTCCTATAAAAGGAGTAGGTATTGTACTGGTAGTATGAATTTTAAGCATGTCCTTGTCAAGTAACTGCATATCTGGAGGTGTTCCTGCAATACCTTTTTCAATGTGTTCTTCCTCATCACCGCCTGTTTGTTGTATCTTGTTCTCCTTCTTGGCTTTCATTCGTCTGTTTTGAAACCAGATTTTGATCTGTCGCTCTGACAGGCCAAGTGCGTGTGCAATTTCTATCCGCCTCCGTCGTGTCAAATAGCGGTTGAAATGGAATTCCTTTTCTAATTCCAATGTCTGGAAACGGGTGTAGGTTTGTCGTGTCCGTTTTGGACCATGACCAGTATCTGAAATATAAAAAGAGAAAAAAATATGCTTAATTCTAAGTACAGGTATAAATTATATTAGGTATGGCATGTTTTTCAACAGACATACAATTGAACAGCCGTAATAAGAAAGTTGACATTGATTTTTTTAGAATGGATTACAGGCTCAACTTTCGTGAACCAGATGTGATTAATATATTTTATTATAGTCAGTTTTCGTTAACTACAGCCTTATTAATCACGGCGCAATTTCAACAGCTTTATACCGCTAGTGCTGATTTCACAGTTAAACGTTAATAACTTTACAATTTGTAAGTATTGAAAATGAAGAGCCGTTCCAATCAATTTCAAAATGATGCCTTGAATTCTTTGTTTCACTGTGGAATCTCGGAATGATATCCAGCCAAAAATTCATGTGACTCCTTTATATTTTCTGTAATAAACTAACGCTGTTAAAGGAAATGAATTTTTATTCTGTACACTTCAAATATCTCTGCTATTTTTTATAAAATGTTAATACTAGCAGCTGTTGTTTCTTTATGTCATATTTACATTTAGTTGGTCTCTGGTCATCCCACATATACAGCGTATTAGGATCCCACTTTTTTTTCTCGTATACAGCTCCCGTTATCTAGTGGTTGAGGAATCCTAATCATCATTATGGGGAGGAGTCACACAAGTTCAATTCCCGATTGGGGATTTTTCCTCATTATCACGAGGCAAATGCCTGGATAGGACCTTACTCTCTGAAAGTGTTCTCGAATTCCTTGTGAATTCCTTAGGTTATATCTGTTTGTTCATATTTGTCGCACCTAACAAAAGTTTCTATAAACGAGGGGTCGATTTCGCTTCGTTTTGGAGATACAAAGTTTCCAACTCGGAGCCCAAAGTCGCTATATTGTAATGGGAAGAAAATGAATAATACTCAGTAAATCAGAACCGATACAATGAATAAAAAATGCGTTTCCGGAAATTAATTTCTACCAACACAGTGCATATCAGGAGTGAAACAACTATGTCACAGGGTTGTCAGTGTTGCCAACCTAGTATGACATTAAATTTTTTTAAAAGGCACTACGTCGTTTTATTCGGTATTTAGTATCAGCTAGTAATGATAAACAACATACATAAAGAACACACCACAGTGTTGCAAACTATGGATAAGATAGAAAAAGATTCGGGATTTTACTGTATACAAACTACGTATTTTCGTAAGATATTTAATCCATAGTTTACAACACTGCGATGTATGCTTTACGTATGTTGTTTATCATCACTACAGGATGCAAAGTACCCAATAAAACGACGTACTGGATTTCGGAAATTTTAAATGTTATACCTTGTTGCCAACACTAGCGACCCCTGTGACGTACTTTGACTCCTAATATCCACCAATTTCAGCAAACGAAATTTTCATTCAATGCTTCGTTTCTCATATATTGAGAAATAAAAATTTTCTTCCCATTGTTAGGCGTCGACTTTAGGCTTCAAGTTGAAAACGCTGTATCTCCAAAACGTAGAGAAATCGGACCCATGTTTACAGGAACTTTTATTCCTATTTTGATGTGACAAATCGTCTTCCAAAATTTTTGCGTATATGAATGGGACATCCTGTATAAATATAAGCTACTAAACTCCACACCGTTACTGTCCAAATTGGGTCTTGACCTGCCAAACGGATTTGTGTGGGTCAACGACATCATCGCCGCTTCGACGTCCGTGACCGAAATCCGCAACTCTTTGATTTAAGTATTTGAAATTGAAAATCATAGTTCAATATATTTGAATTCCGATGTTTAACGATATATCCAAATATCGAACCGAAAATCGAATTAAATATCGAACCGAAAATCGAATTAAATATCGAACAGAGATGTCGAACTAAAAATCGAACTGAACATCGAACCAAAATATCTAAGTGAATATCGAACCAAAGTATGAAATTAAATATGAAACAGAAATATCTAACAGTAATATCGAGGCAAAATATCGAAATGTCGAACTAAATATCGTATCGAAATATCGAACCGAAATCGAATAAAATGTCGAACTAAATAACGTATCGAATATCAACTAATTTCAATATCGAACTATCGATATTTTTAAGTATCCATATCGATTCGATTATCGGTAATTGGAACACCCCTAGATTCAAATATGTACCCAATTGTCTTCAACGCACGGGATCAAAACCAAACAAAAAAATCCTGTTCACAGGAAATGCAATCGAATCCGTGACTTCTCGCACCTCATAATTATGGGAAGCGTTTTAATTCGCAGTAAATGACATGTAAATATTCGCACAACATTTCAAGATGTCCCTAATATCATCGATGTTTTGCGAACCGATGGCATTGCCATCTAGCGGACTTTAAATTATAAAGACTCACACAAAGCCACGAAATGAACTACTAATACCCTTCTCAGTAAAGCTATCGATTTATTCAATATTGATTATTTTATTATTGATTTTCTCACGTGTAATTGTTTTGATGGCGGGCACAACAGAACATCCACGCGGGCCGGACGTGGGTCGCTGGTCACGTTTTGAGAAAGCCTGCTGTATGGATTCCGTAGAATTCAAATAACGGAAAATAAACATTTCTTTTTGCGATCCTTCTTCGCTAGTAATTCTTTTGTCACATTTTGGCCAGAGATGCCAAGTAAAACAGGTGCTCAAATGTCAAAAATGTTCTGTTTTAAAAGTCACATCCGCGAAACTACCTTATTCGATTCCGGGCAAACGCTGTTTCTGCCTACCTACCTACCTCCTTTTTTAATTATGTTCTAGGTTCTCCCCCTCTTAATATTCGCTCTTTCTCTCCTCTCTCTTTCTCTCCCTCCTTTTTATCTCGTTGCAAATTGCATCAGCTGCAAGGCAAAGGCAACTTTTCGCGTAAAAATAACCTCGTCAACAGCTAATAAATATGTTTCTTAACAGATGGGCTGTGGCCCATTACTGAGGTAAGAAAATGCACAGGTGGACAGTACTCTTTCACCTG
Organism: Lepisma saccharinum; assembly: GCA_022664845.1. Classification (NCBI taxonomy): domain Eukaryota; kingdom Metazoa; phylum Arthropoda; class Insecta; order Zygentoma; family Lepismatidae; genus Lepisma; species Lepisma saccharinum. The sequence continues at coordinate 27,462 of JAGDQP010013106.1, read as the reverse complement.
TGACAGACTCTCCTCCTGCCTCTTGCCATTTGCTGAACAGTATTGCCCTGAAGGAAAAGTACAACTGTTTCGGAACCGTTTCATATTAATTTTTTATTTTGCCAAAATAAATAAATATTTCCTAGTCTTATATTCAAGCATCAGGTATCAAGTTATTTCGTATTTGGTACTTTAATTTTGCATACTTAGCTGCTGCCATGTGGCTCAAATATCTCGAATTACAATTTGAGCCAAAAATTGCTTACAAGGGAACATTCCCAAGTATCATAGCGCAAAGTCAACAAAACTAGGTTTATTGAAGAGTATTCGTGGATATACATGAAATAATTAACACATTTTCTGCTCTAAATTCACAGAAATAAATTAAAAGTCAAAACGAGAAGTCTAAGAACGGGCAAAATATATACATATTTTCCTACTCTGTTTCCACTTGAAAGCGAAGGAACGATCCCATTTAAGAAGTGCCTGCTTTTCCCTATTTTAGATCATGTTAAGTGTCTAAATATGCCTATAGACAGTATTGTGTAATTTTTTTAAAAAACAAATTTAGACTTCATTGTGATAATTAACAATACTTTTGTGTTCAAAATGGATTTAAGGAATTTTATATTGAATTATCAGTGGACACTTCGCAGTGGCAGAAAAAATATTCAGTTTATTTAGTTGAAGACAATTGAGAATAATAGTTTTTTTCAATTCACGATTATATATTATCGCCCCATTCGACGGTGATATAAAGTAGGAACCTGTGCAATACTTTGTGAAATTTTGTTCGAAGGAAATATATTTTTTCTAAAGAAATTAATGAAAATACAATTGCAGTTAAAGAAATTTACACTCTACTACCATCTGGCGGAATTCTCAAACGTTTGCGTAGGCTTTTTTTTTAATACGTTCCTATTACAAATAGTTCTACTATTCGATATATTTTGTAATTCATATCATTTTCATTAAAATTTGAAGCTCATAATATATACAGATGCTTATCAGAATAATGGAAACACCTGTAGTTGGCAACACGTCAGATGTATGGGTTGGCAGTGGTGTCGTGGCGACCGCAG
>JAGDQP010013106.1:0-21401 GCA_022664845.1 Lepisma saccharinum | reverse complement strand
TGTACACATAAAAAACGATGGCATATTCTAGTTCTTAACACACACACATACCGCCCCGTCGTTCTAGTGGTTAGCGTTGCTGACTACGGATTGAAGGGTCCCGAGTTCGTTTCTCGGCGCTGCCAAGGATTTTTTCTAAGGCATTTGGGTCTGGAACGTTGCCCGTCTGGATCGTGATGCAATTGGGGAGCTGCTATCAATAAAATATAGTAACGATCACAGTGAGAGTTCAGGCTCTCCTCTCCCAACCCGTCTGGTCAGCGTGGGGCAGTAGACCAATCTCCTCCCACCGGGGAGAGGCTTCATCCAGTATTCGATCGAATATGAAATAAATAGAAGATGTAAAATGGCGTGGAGTTCGTTTCGAAGACTACACTTTATTTTCAAAAGCAAACTACCAATGTGTCTGAAGCGTAAAGTTTATAGCCAATGTGTCTTACCTGTGATGATGTACAGCTGCGAAACTTGGACATTGAATGCACAAACGACTAAAAAATTGAGAGTCACACAAAGAGCAATGGAGAGATGCATGCTAGGAATAACCAGGAGGGACAAGAATATAAATGAATGGATTCGCGCACAAACAAAGGTAGAGGATGTAATCAAGACTGCGAAGAAGATGAAGTGGAGATGGGCCGGGCACGTAGTTAGACGAACAGATGGAAGGTGGACGACAAATGTACTACATTGGATTCCTAGAGAGAAAAAACGACCGAGACGACGTCCAAATGTAAGATGGGTAGATGAAATCAAGTGTTTTTCAGGAGCTACATGGATGAGGATAGCAGCAGACCGAGACATGTAGAAAGAAAAGGGGGAGGCCTTTATCCAGCAGTGGATAGAAAACGGCTGAATATGATATATAAAGACATCAGTTAGTAGGCATCAGTAATTTTTTACCCCCAGCTCTGGCTGGGAAAAGCTGAAATGACGGGCCTCGTTATTTATTATTATTATTATATTAAACTGATGAAAACAGCCCATATTTTATTGACTTTAGCCTTCCAAATTTTGAAAAATCGTACTCTTAACTACATCTACATATGAAGCAAATTGTAAAATATTCAATTATTTACTGTGTCTTGGATCGCATTAAACTTCTCTAGTTTAGTTAAGAAAAAGTTATCTTCCGTAATGAAACCAGTTTGGGCAACTTGCCTCAGGCAAGCTCAATCTGTTCCTCAGTTGGGACTAAGTTTACCGAACGCACTCTTCTGTAAAGATATACTTCCTCAGTTGGGAAAATTTCATAGTACTTCCTCAGTTGGGACAACACCGTTGAATGACCTAACATTTTCCGTTAGGTGGCTCAAATGAAAATGGAAAATATTGTCAATTTGGAACACTCCGACAGGGGTTGGCTGGTTCATGCAAGAGAGACTGCTGACAATTTCTCCGACGACAAACAAATCCAGCACGCGGTGTCTAATGGTTATGGTAGCTGGCCTCGAATTGGCATTGCGGAGCCATTCATATTTAAGTTCTGCTGCCAGTCGGTCTGGGACTGAGTTTTTATACTAGCCAATTTTAACATAATATCGGCCTATTCGCTTCAATTTTGCAAGAACAAATATTCAGGTTCTGTATATAAATATAGTGTGTCTAAAAAGTGGTCAAATATTGAAGAGTGAATTCCTCATACCAAATAAAAAGAAGGTTCCTTTGAAACATGCATAGTTTAGTACTTACAGACACAAATATAGAGCGACATTGTCACGAATGACGTCATATCTTGACAAATAATGACGCAAGATACATCCGTGTAGCAAATCATAATCAAATTTGTACGCAAATCTTCCTAATGTACTTGAGCAAAGTTTGTGTTTGAGGGAGTGCCACATTAGGACGGCTTCCCCAACGTAAGAATTTCATTATCAAGCAGGTAACCAGTGTTGTCAATTTTAGCTACAAGTTGATAAGTCTGGTGGATTTAGGCTCGTGGATGGCGACAAGAATTTTGCAAAAAAATCGCTATCGACCATTTCAATTGCTTTGGAAATGTCTCTACTACATGGTGTACTCACTGCAAAAAATTATCTCTACTCAAAAACTGTCGGTCTGAGAAACATTATGAAACAAAATAACGCTAATCTGAAAATCTACCGCAACAAAGAGGAGATGATGGAGTAGAATGTACTGTAGTTTTTAATTGGTTTCGAGGTTTTAAACTTTATACGCTATTAATAAATGCGTAATTCATGTTAAGTGTTGCGAGAAAAGCAAAATTTTGGGAGGATGTGTTCGGTAAAATCATATTTAGCGACTTTTAATACAGAATCTAGCGACATTTTATCATGTAGAGTTGGCAGCAGTGGAGGTAACATTGCACAATAAGTAAGGATAGAAATGCTTACGCTGACAATACCTCTCCAATTTTGGGCTTCTGTATAGCTTCGCAACTCATGATCCAGAAACTTTTCAAAGGAACTTTTTCCTTATTTCGATATGAGAAGTACACCTTTGAAATTTTGATCAATAGCCCTGTATAATTCTTTTGTCATAACATCTACAATTAGAAAGAAACTAGAACTTTCTAGGTAGTTCTTTGTGTATAATCTTGACAAAATTGAAAGTCGATTTTGTCGGAAGCTAAGCCTTCCTCGAACTTTGATTTCACTAGAACTTCTTGTTCAAATGTCTTTTAACTTTTACTATAAAGTGGTGTAGTTTCCATTCGCAATGTTGTATACTCAGCATAAACTTAAAGAACAAATGAGAAGTTCAGAAGCCAACGGATACAAGCGACATTGACGAATAAAAAAAGTTTGACGTAATCTTTTATATATAACCCGAAATATATGCGACACAAAACTGTCATATTTTGTACAAAGAAACCATGGACCTTAATGTGTCCATGTTAAAAATATGACAATTTCGTGTCATATATTTCGGGTTATATATAGGGTATCTGGTGAGGAAGTGCAAATATTTTGGGAGGTGATAGGGGATGTCATTCTAAGCAAAAAGTATATGTGAACATATGGCTTATTCCCCCTGGTTTCCGAGATAGGGGCGAGGGTACCTTTTCTGCCCATGAAACCTGTTGCGCTCCGGTTAAGTGCGTATAGCACACCCTGTATGTGGTGTAAAGACGCAAATCATATGCTACCCCATTCGAAAGGAAATGAAGTAAACTTTCCGACGGTGCACACTACTCAGCATGACTCCCTGTAATACGTTGCGGTTTTGAATAATAAAAGTAAAACAAAAATAAAAGTAACTTCTCAATATGTAGAAATCAGAGCTGAAGCGGGTCACCGGGTAAATCGGTTCATTTGGGCCAAGTTTTGAATCGGATCACCGACTCTATGCTTCTAACCTGGTGACCCGGAGAACAGGATAGTGCTTTTATCATTTCCTGTTGCGTGTAATAAGTATTTCTTTCAGGGGATAACTGAGGTAAGGGTTTTAACATATGCACTTCTGGTGTACTGATACACAATTTATGCTCAAAAAAGTTCATTTAAAATTGGCAAATATACTAAAAGTGATCTCAAAATGAAGTGTAGTTAATATGAACTACTGCAAATATGAACTTAATGTGTACAAAATCTGCATCGTGGGCCAGAAGCTAATTAAAGGATACATTGAGCACACTAAAAGCTCACAGTTTTTTGGTAGGATAAAGTTCACATGCGTTCACGTGTGCTTTTTCTGCCAGAAAATTTTCAGTGTTTTCATAACTACTCGAACCCCAACATATGGAAACTGGTCCCCAGGGGGGCGGTTAAGTTTTCTTTTAGGACGGCCATATTTGGCATGGCTTTATTTGGTACCAATGCTCAACTTTTGATGACAACTCGAATGCCAATATCTGAAAAAAATCGGGCCACACTACTGACCATGCAACAAACAACTAAAGCCATCTGCTAAGGCATTATTTGGACCCTGACGTCATAGAGTTAAGTTTAGAATCTAAATGAAACTTGCTAAGGTATGGAGATAAGCAGCGAAGCACGTTTGCAATAACTTACAGTATAAATAAATAGTTTTTTTAAAAAAACTCTTTATAGCATTAGAGGCAATTGTAACAGTTCTGTTCCCATTAGGCCGGAAGTGGTCCTCAACCTTTTTCTGTTTTGCAGAACATGTAAATGAGTTCACTTTCGTACATTACCTTCCACTGGATGAAAATGGCAATGTAAGTACGGATCCAGATATGTCCCTTCCGGGTATCGAACCCACGACCTCTTCAGATAGCGACTAGCGAGCCTTACCACTCAGCCACCATACGAAGACTCCACTCCGTACCATTTTTTAAATTTAAGTATCGAATTTGTAGATTAAATTCTAAGTAATTTTGCTATCAACAATAAAACAAGTAATTGTAATTTTTCTAAGAACGATTATCTAAGAATTAAAATTATAGACTGCAAGAATTACGAAAAATAAAAGCCTTCTCTCTCAAATATACATAACAACTATAAATTATAAACAAATTCCATAAGGAGAACGGTAACTATTCCGGCATTTACCTTGTGAAATGGAGTTTGATTTTAGTAATTTATTTATGCCCTTTAGGCATCTCAGGCTGATAGAGAGAGGATGTAGGATGATAGTCGGCCAGGGCCTAATTCGTAGGTGGCTTCCCGGCATTTGCCTAGTATATCTGAGAAAAATCCTTGGAAAAACCTGTCAGGATGGCCCGGCGCTGGGATCGTTCCCAGGACCTTCTTATTGCTAAGCCAGCACTCTACCAAATGAGCTACGACCGCTTGGAATAAAATAGAATAGAAATGCTTGATTACTAGTGAAATGGAAATTAAATTTTTATCTCGTAGTCAACACTATTTAGTTGCCAGTGGAACGAAACTATACAACAGGAGAATCAGATTCTATTTCCTGGCTGGAACACTTGAGTTTTTCTTCAGATTCTCATGCATGATATTCTCTCAAAAAGGAGTAAGAGCGTGAGGTTGATCACATCAACCACATTACCTGATCGTGATGAAGGAACCTCCATCCAGCTTACCGCGAAACACCTTCACGCAACTAACAAGAGAACCAGAAAAGAATGTTAACCTGCCGGACGGAAACAAACCAGGGAAAATGTAACGTGGTCAGCACAGCGGCGCTCAATTACTACTTTTATCTGGCTTTCAAGTCTGTAGTAACTCAGAAAAAAGGAAGCCTATATCCAGGATTTCTCCCAAGTCCACCACACCGAAAGGCAGTGTGTTAACAAGTTGGCTACACAACTCCTCACATAATGAACATACTGTCAACAATTTATTGGACATTTTCTTGGAGTTCAGGTAAAAATCAGTATTAAAACAAACTTGAGTGCATAATGCACACCGTTCGTGTTTTTGTTTGTTCCCGACATTTTGAATTTAATCCCGTAAGTGATTATTTGGCGAAGTTATATGGTTCAAACCTAAGAAAAACAGAATCCCTATAGATATATGTTATTTTATCTAAACCACAAGCTCTGGCCATCCGTCTATCGACTCTCGACGAGCCTTCTTTGTCAAGTGCAGAGGCTCATCAAACTATTTTTATACAAAAAAAAAAAAGGGAATGTACAAATTTCACGATTTTCAATTGGTAAATATCGTTTGCTTTCAAACAACGTCTGCTTTTTGCAGAAAAATGTCGTAACGATTTATGTCTCTATTAAAATATCATAATAACGAATTGAAACCCATATAAAGTAATAATGTTTATCATGTTCTATTCCTAAATTGAAAAGAAAGACGAAATTGAAGGTAATATTTCCGATGATTTTGTCACTGGCAACACTGCATTTTGATTACGACAATCGCTTGATATTTATTTATTTATCCAAAACGAAACAAAAAATGAAAAAAAAACTGACTATGTATAGAAAGAGAGAAAATTGTGTAATCATTTTTACTTAGTGATTCTTCCAGACCCCCCCCCCAACCCCACACACACACACTTTTGGGGGTCCCACTCCAAAGTTCTCGAGCGTAACCCCAACTTAATTTTTTTTACTGTAAAAAAAAAACAATAGAAATCGTGCAAAACTCCACTTACACCCTCCCAATTTTGACTTCACACCTCATAAACTGCGTAAAGTACTGGCGGAATCCCTGTTCTTACTGCTGTGAGATTATGATGGCTTCTGGTTAGAGTCGTATATTTCTACCATAAACCATATCGTTCAGTGAGTTATTGTTATTTTTTTTAAGAATAATTCTACATTTAGTCTATATTGGTAATATAATCGATTTTCATTGGATGACGATCAGGCGGCTGTAGTGCGTTGCCTTAGCATTCCGAAGGTCCTGGGAACGATCTCGACGGTCGTTCATTCTGACTGATGTTTTTCAAGGGGGTTTAAGGCGAACCGAAATGGTATCTAGTAACTAGGTCCTGGTCGACGATCTAACAACATCCTTTTCCCCACCATATCCCGGTCTGAGCTTGAGATGCCTAAAGGTCATAAATAAATTTCATTCGAACTGGATAACGAGAGGTGATCTGAGAATTAAAATGGTCTATAATACAACTATATATAGACCCAACTAATCCTATGAAATATGCTTTTAAAAACGTTGTCGGGTTAGCAATCGCAATGTCTTGGGAAGGATCTTAGCGATATCTAAGACTCAGGCTAGAATAGGGGAGGATAAAGGATGCGGGAAGGAGTCTGTCGGGTCATAAGTTGAAGGTACTATCCCGGTATTTGCGTGATGATATGACAGAAAAAAGCCTGAAGAAACCTCAGTCAGGATAACCGGCTACTGGGCTCGATCCCAGAACCTCCCAAATGCTAAGACAACACTCTACCACTGAGCTACGGCCGCTCGGTATTCGGTAAGTTTTCTGAACTAGTGATATTGAAACAAGAAAAGCTTTTGCGTATTCTTTCAGAGATATTTTATATAAAATATCGAAGACAATGCAGTCCATTTATTCACTCACAATTATTAAACATTAAACAATGATTTAAATCACTAGAGGACTGAATATTACCAATAACAGAAAGAGTTGAAATAATTAGTTAAGACGTTGTGTTAACAAAATTAAGAAAGTAATAATAAGAAAGAACAGTACATACCGGTGTAAGACTTCATCCAAGGGTAATAGCTTCCCGGTCCTTTACTGATAAACGGCTGTTGTAAACAGTCCAAAGATCTTGCCATATCAAACCCCTGCTGCACTACAAGCGAAGATGTATCTGCAACTCCCATATTACTCGGCGCACAAAAGGATGACACTTTACATCCACTAGTAATCAAGTCTCTTCCACTGTCCATAAATAACTGAGGCACTGACGAAGGTGGCGAGTGGTCACTGGTTCGAGCCGCGGCGGAGTAGTACGAATCAGGCTGAAGCACAGCATTGTTAGTAGTTGATGTAACTTTAAGTGGATTTGTTGGTGATGTAGCTGGTGGTGACGCTCCGGAGTTAGTTGTAGTGGTTGTTGGTTCGATACCCGACTTGATTCCATTGACTCCACGTATCAACGGGTTAGAATGGAATGTGGAATTAGCTACGGTCACAGCAGTAGGCGGTGAAGCTGTGTATCTTGGAGCAAAAGGGTGATGAGGAGATCCAGGTCCTGGTAATACCGGTAAATGATGTTCGCCAGAATATGTAGACGAAACAAGACCGTATTTGCTACTTGAATTTGTTGGGTGTGAAAAATAGAATTGTTGGTGGTGACTGAATGGAGTTTGTTCGTGTACTCCGTTTGTTTGACTCCAACAATTCGTCGTAACACCACTTCCACTGCTGAAATAAACCGATGAAGGTGCCGCCGCACTCATGGTTCACTTAGACCACTTGGGTAAAAACTATAAACACCCTTCTATTGCAGTTTTATGTGCGTGTTGGTTGGCTGGATAGCTGAAAATGGCCTCGATGGTTCGGAGTGAAAATGATTTGTGTCCTTCCGAATATGAATGTGTGTGTGTGTCACGGCGTCTGTCTGTCTAACCATCAAACGTGGGGGTTACCACGCGGCCATTTCCCTACTTTTCGCGAAAACACCCTCTATCTGGACGTTTCCTCTCCCTCTCCACCAAAGCCTGTACATTCACCCATTGAATGTCAGCTGCCCCCCAAAAAGAGTGTCACCCTCAGTTTGGCGATCCTCCCCCTTCTTTAGCCAAAAGGGGCATAATGAGATTCAACCTAAATCCTGACCCACGTGACTCAGAGCGACCAATCGCGGATTTTGCGACTCAACATTGTCACATCGTAAACAGAATAGTATCTCCCCCACACACACATGTCCTCCCTCTACCGCCAATTTCCCCAAGTTTTCAAAAAAGAAAGGACCCCCTATCCGAATCTTTGTCGCCTGTCCTTCAGGTCTCGTGTTCGTGCATATAACAAGAATACTGTTCGGAAAATCCAATGTATCTGGCCTGAATCTTTTGTTGGTTTTTTTTTCGGCCCTTTACTATAGTTGCTTCTAAAACCATCAATCTATCCACCAGCTATTTTTATTTCTTTCTACCACTGATATTGTTCGTCCCTCCCTCCCCTCCCCTTTGAAAAATAAAAAAAAGACACCGCAACCTCTATTCTGTTCCTATAGGTACCACATGAATCTCCAAAAACCACTTACCGACCAGAAACGACCAATTTCAAGCTTGTTTTTCGGAAGCGGACAAGGGAATTTTTATGGTCCTTAGTTCTTGTTGACAACTTAAAAAAAAAAAGATTTTGATCTCTCTCTTTTATTCCCTTCTTGATTTTTGAAGAGTAGAATAAAAAAGTAAATTCATTCCAGAAATCTGTGGTATGTATAGGAATATATACCATTATCATTTGAACGAACAGAATAAGCGTAAACATTATGAAGTAAATGAAGAAAGTATTATAATGTTAGATAATAGCTTGCTTTACACAAAGCTCTTGTATATAAAACCGTTCAGAAAATATACAGAAAAACATGTCGATTCCGCGACCAGGACTCGAATCCAGATCTTCCAATTGGTGACTGGGTATTCTACCGTACCCGGCCGATAACTTGAAGATCTAGACTCGAGTTCCCGAGATAGCAACAACCAATTTTTCTGTGCTTTCTTCAACAATGCTGTTATTTAATGACATCAAATCAACGACACTCATTGTCATCAGTGTTCCGCTTAAAGCGGCAGGTCCTTCAAGTCAAAATTAGATCTCTCCATTCATTCCGATTTTGCGTTTCCGTCATTTTCCTCTTCCTCTTTTTTCTTATGAACCAATCATTCAATTGTATCTTTCAATATACAATCCCTTTGTGTATCCAATGCTCCAACCAGTTCCTTGAGTACAGTATTGATTTTCTCTCAATGTCTTCAGTACCCAATCGTTATTATCTCCTGTGTTACGGTCACGGATTTCGGATCGGCAATGGAGTATATAGTCCTGCTGTCGACTATATCCCTGATTGAGCAGTGATTCCGCCAGACCACCCCCTCTCCCAAATTCTCGAGCGCACCCCAACTTATTGTTTACGGTCAAAAATCGATAGAAATCATGCAAAACTTCATTTACACCCTCCCAATTTTGATTTTACAATCCCACTCCCCCAAACTGAAAATCCTGGTGGAATCCCTGTCATTGAAATTTGTCGCGATACGTAATATGTAGGACGAATTGATCACAGTAAAATGTTGTTCACAGTAGGCACCACAAGTAATGAAAGCATCAGTGGTAGCCCTACAACATGGATTTCGAAACGTTTTTGAGCTAGGTAGAAAAAAAATGAAGGATACAATTAGGTAGCTTTTAATTACATTAAGAACTTTTATAAACTTAAAACTAAGATGATTTCCTAGGTAATAGCAGTGTACGTGCCGTCCTACATAATTATGTGCCGTCTCTTAGCCTCCTCTTGTAACTAAATTACAGTCGATTTGGAACTTCATCGACTTCTAATTGTTGCTGTTGTTCTCATATGATACTCTTGCGATACCATGCCTATAAAACTGCTTAGAATCCGGAACTCAGATTTGTCGCACTTTTGGGTTATTTGTTATGCATTTTTATTTTTAGCTATTCCCGGACTTCATTTTCACCCTTTTCTTCTCAGATTTGGGGCGGGTTTATCCCCATAAGTGCCAGTAAATGTCCATTTTTTTAAAAAACGCAAATCGACAGACACAGATGATATCTATAATAATACTCACAAAAATTCATGCTTATGCTTTTCACACAGATCGGACCTTTTGTACTATTTATTCTTTACATACTAAACACAAATGTGAACAATGGTTGTTTCCATGACATATAGAGTAGCATTACAATAATTTTCTCTTTACCATGAATGGTAGCGGTAGCAATATAAGAAGGTTTAGGTGTGGACATACAAATAGAAGATTAATTACTTTAGGTATCGATTTGCTAGAAATTACTCCGCCGTTGATCTTTATCCTTGTGACACCGAACACGTGTTTATGAGTTGCTTTTGATGACGTCATTCACACCTCAGAGAAACACGACAATCCGCAATTAACCAAAATCCTTCTTCCTGTATATTATATATGTGTGTGGTCCGTCTGTGTTAATTTGTGTAAGTGTGTGTACTATATATGTGCCAGTGAGCTCATACACACTCACAGAGACAGACAGAAACAAAAGAAGAAAAATAAATTGGAAAAACATAATGGCACTGATGTCACATAAACAAAATCAATTGCCCTTAAACGATCGTAGATAGTACACCCTGGATGTATTCCACTGTCAAATCCACACACACCATCACATTTTTAATGTTCTATTCCGAACTGAACTGCTAACTGTTGGCCTAAGCTTATCAGAGCTGAAACAGGATCACTTGTTGGTGGCCCAACCTGATCCGGTGACCCGGTACGAAACATGAAATGAATTACCCGGTTCTGATCTCAATAACCTGACTGACCGGACTGACTATTGTTAGGGACTTCCCCACGTCGAGCTTTTCGAGCTCAGGGGGTAAAAGCCCTGTCTCAGTTGCCCCCCTGAAAGAAACATTGTTCAATCGAAACAGTGTATCGGAAGAATAGAATGAAATCTCTGTACTGGCTTCGAGGTCACAGGATCGAAATCGTGTCACCGGGTCAGGACGAGTCCCAAGCATAGACGCGGGAACTCGGTCCTATACTTGATCCGCTGACCCTTATCAGCTCTTTACTCTGCGATCACTTTTTCCGGCGGAGGAAAAGGGGAAGGTAGTAGGCAAGGCCTTAGCTCGGAGTACCATCCCGGTATTACCTAAAGAAAAAACCTGGAACACCTCAGTCAAGATAGTCGGCATGGCTCTCCGTTGCCACTATGAAATGTGAGACAACCTTACCAACTAGACAACGAGATCCTCAGTTTCTCATAAATACTAAACAATACTAACCCCTCTTACTCGTCAGCGCAAATTGAATCTTGTCCTGCCATGAGACTCGTTCTGAGAGAATGTCACGCCGTCAGCGCAACGACTATATTTCGTTATTTTTCTCTGACATTTCGAAATCGGAGTCCGCTACTTCCTAATTCATATAGTCCAAAATGGAATCAGTATACTGGATCTACATTAAAATTGGAAACCCATATTGGGGATGCTAGCCGCTGGTACTGAACCCAGCACCTCCCCATATTGACCTACTTCCATTCGGTATCGACACCCGAAGTCCATCGAATTATTTCAGTGGCATTGCATACTATATAAAAGGATAATAATAATAATAATTAAACAGAGAAGAATGAAAATTAAATAATGATTAGTGAAACACTGAACTTGACAGCTAAAGAAATGAATGGCTAAGATCTACAGCTGATATTCAAGTGAAAAATTTGCACATTAAAAAATTTAGGTTGAGGTTGACATCTTAGCAAGGCGGTACGATAAAAGATGGACCAATTGTCACAAAATGGAGGTCAATGGATGCAGAGATAATATAAGAGGCTTCGCTGAAATATCAGGTTCTTAGAAAAAACAAAGAGAAAACAGAATGCGGAAAGCCAGGGAAATCTTAGTCCAACAATAGGCTGATCATAGTTGATAAAGAAGTAGATTGTTGACTCATTTTTTTTTTATCTGAAGTAATTTCTCTCAGTGTAGTTGCTTTTCTGTCAAACAATACTAGTTTTCTTCCTCAACTAAAAAATGGTTTCATTTCTCGATTAATCTACTTCGAAGACAGCACAGAGACTCAAATATTTTGTTCTTACTGTGAATTCTTCTTCTTTACGTTCGAGTAGCAGTGGCGGTTCGTGTCGCAAATAATAGGTGAAATGTTACCAACACATTTGTCTTCGAACCAACAATTCTTATTCACCTACATTTATTCATAGACTTTCAATCTTAGACAGATTACCCATAATGCCACTGTTCAATCTTACTAGGTGCTAAGCAGCTTCCTGCAATAAGCCCAAACAAAGGTATTTTACTTCATATTGAATTACCTTCAATCAAAATAACAATTGGAGTATCACTGCAGCAACTGTATCTAAAAAGCCGCCACTGACTAATAGATCTCTTCGTTATCAGTGAAATAAATTTAATAACTTTCTCAAAATATGTTACTTCTATTTTTTTTTTTTTTTTTTTTTCAAAAATGAGAATGTTACCTGTTCAAGAGAAAGGAATGGTACGTAGAGATAATAAATTAAAAGAAAAGTCCAGGATTTCACACTTGTGATGGCCATAGAGTAGAACAAAGATGGTTATTGAACCCGTAAAATATAAGTTAAATTAATATAAAAAAATATTTTCTGTAGACTCATGAGCAAAGAGTTACAAAATATGTGGACTAAATATTTTGTTGGTGTGTTTTACTGTAAGTGGAACGAATATGAATTCAAGTTGGTCTGCAGGAGAAGAAAGAAAGCTCAGCTAGATATGAGAAACGGCTGAAGAGAATAGGTAGAGATCACGCTTGCACACAACAAAGAAGAAAAAAAATGATTAGGACATTGAATTTGCAGCAAGTGTAGATATTGTGGAAGAATAAAACGTGTGAAAAGACAAAAATAACTGTAACTCGTTGACAGTAAAGAAGGAAAATTATACATTATGGTGGAATCATGAATAAGAATGAAAGCATTAAACAACCAAGTATCTATCAGAAAAGACCTGAATGTATGAGTTGTAGTACAGTAATGATGTGAAAGGAATGTAAAGGATCACGTGGAAACATTTATGTCTCCCCACACTCATCGCTGCCGCATCACTACAATTTTTAGTGGATTTCTATAGGAATCGTATAATCTTTAAGAAAATGTGGCCTACTTGGTCAACGGATCGAACCCGCCTGAATTATTCCTGTGGGGATTACTGAAGGGGAATGTAATCCCCATACACTTCAGGAGCTACAGGGTACAATAATGATCAACGTAAAACAAATCACAACACATACTCTAGAGCAGCGTTACGCAAACAATTTTCAAGAGCGTACCAGTTTTATTGGTATAGATTCAACGCTCCACCCTGCGCCTGTCCAAGGACAGGTCTCGTGGACCACAGTTTACGGGACGGTGCTCTAGAGGTCTTCATCAACATGCAGATGCTTGTGTAGACTAGTTTAGACGTCGTAGGGCCCATTCGAACACCATTTGTAAGTGTACAGTACACAGTAAGCTTTCGGAAACCCTATGTATTTGGGGTTATAATACTTTTACATTATAATATTTTATAAGTAATGATCATAAATTAAAGAATTAGTTCCTCAGACCGTAAAAAGAGAAAAAAAGTCTCTTTGAAGAAATATCGGAAGATTCGTAGTTTCGCAGGCATCCAAATGCGACAAAATGTCATCACATATGACCTAATATCTCGACAAATGATGACGTCAGATAGCGCAAGCGGAGAGGAAAAATAAGCTTTTTGGACGCTGTTCAGGAGCGAATACAATCTTTCTCGTGCAACTTAACTACAACGCAGTCCAGTGAGGAAAAACATGTGGCAACAGTGTGTATGACGTTTGGCTAAATATCAAATGAAGCGGCTCTTCCTTCTTATTGGAAGGCGGGCAAAATGGAAGACAGGGCTCTATACTCTACTTATTTCCAGTAGCTATACGTAAAGTGTATTGGAACTTTTTAACATCATAGTTATCAAGTTTAGCGTATGACAAATTCTTGCAACAATGGCACCGTGCAGTGATGAAGTGACGCACCACAATGAATGAAGTTGGTTACAGCCAGAATTAGGAGTTTGATGTCAGCTACGAATGATGTGATACAAATGGCCACTCAATTTCCATAGAACATAGAGGAATCGCCCTCTGAGAGGGATTCCAGCCCCGAGCGCAGGGATTCCGCCAGGATTTTCAGTTTGGGAATATAAAGTCAAAATTGGGAGGGTGTAAGTGGAGTTCTGTACGGTTTCTATAGATGTTTGACCGCAAAAAATTAAAATTGGGGTGTTGTCAAGAATCACTACTCGAGAGTTGTTACTAACTTTAGACTGAGCAGCCGTAGTTCAGTTGATAGTGTGTTGGTTTTCCTATTTGGGAAGTCCTGACTTCGATATCAGCCGTTACCATTCCGGATGAAGTTTTTCCACACTCACACCAGACTAATCTCTACCCATCCTTATATGCCAGCCTGAAACGGGAGCTTGTCTAAAGCTCATAAATGAAATTCTATATCACACTAACATTAAGTAAAATTCTTAGAAGCCATTCGGTTGGCATGAAAACCACAACAAAAGTCAAACTAATGAGTATCAGCGAATCTTGTGAGAAATTGGGATATCGTCACAGTACATCCATACATTATTGAGGGGTGACGGAGGGATACCTTAATCAATATGCAGAGAAATGTGTCATCTAAGAAATACTTTGTGTAGGAATCAGACAAAATAACCCAAAATTATATTATTTTGAATATAAATGTGGTTATTTTACATTCTTTTTCGTTGCTTACTAGAGGGCAAAATTATCAACGAATAGCGTTTTACAGTTCAATAAATGCGCTCAAAGTGTGTGATTAATTTCGTAACGTTTCTTTTACAAATAAAAATTTCTGTCTTTCAATCTCTAACAATGAATATGTCAACTGTAGATGCACCAAATATATGTATAATGAATCTTGTATTCCAACTATATTCCATTGATTTTCCTGTATATGTCTAAGAGACGTGGATATCCAGCAGCTAGTATATCTTCCCGTTCTTGGTTAAGTAACATATAGAAAAGCTATTCTTATTTACAAATCATTACTTATAGATTTCTGAACGTTCATGTGTTTAGAATCCTGTTATTCGAATGGCTATTAAGCATGCTTTCTGCGCAAGTGGTCAACTGCTTTACGTGTTGAAAGCTTCCGTGTCACCACCTGGTTCCATTAAATGGAGTGGTTCCGAGCCCACTTTCCAAAAACTCTATCCCGTCCTGAGCTATAGTTGCCTAAAGGCCATAAAGAAAATTCAGATTCAACGATTTTCAAAAGAGAAATATACATCCATGTTTGGACGTTTTTGAGACTGACAACACGCAAAAACACACTAAACCTAAGAGCTTCAACGAAATGTCTTGCTCAATGCCCGTACGAATCTGTGTCTGAAAATTGAAATTGAAAATGTACTCAGAAAAGCTTGACCTACTGAGTGAAGAAGGTCCTTGAACTTTAGAACAGAACCGTTTTCATGGAGTAATAAAAGTGGTAAGGTAACACCGAATATTTTTCTTTACCCACCCTAAATTTTACAACTACTGCGGGAATAACCATGTGAGGGGCTTCACCTTCCGAAAAACCCTTATTTTATGGCCATGTTGACGTGAATTACTTTGTGTCGCCCCTTGCCTTTACTGGTACAGGCGACAGATTGTCCTGCAAGTTACAGCGCTGAGTTTTCTTTGGTACCTACACCAGAAGCGCTTTCACCTTCAACCTTTGTTTATAGAAGTTCACTGACCTTGTCTATAGGAGCTGGTGATAGTCAGTTACGACAGCCTAAAAACCACATCCTGTCCGTTCTGTCTTTCGAAAACTTTTACAAGGACCAACAGCTGCAAAGTGCAATATGTTGTTGGTTACGTATGTCCAGAAACAACGCCAGTAGCTTCTGGCCACTCGACTTTGTTGACAAAAGAGAAAATTCCTTTGACCTCTGACGGGAAAGATAAACACGCATTGCATGAGTAATGAGTAGGAAAACAGGAATTCAAGAAATTTTGGAAAATTCCTGAATTGGGGGTGTATTCAAAATTAAATCGTTGACTTCGAGTTTCCCGTGTATGAAACGTAGCGGCCATAGCTCAGCTGGTGACTTAGCATCCGGAAGACTCAGGTTTCAATACCAGCGACTGATCATCCTGACTGTTTTTCCAGGTGTTTCCCTGAGTCGCACAAGTAAATGCCGGTCCTCAGTCACGCCAGGCAAATGATTGGATGGCACCTTCAACATGAACCCTGACCGACACCTTCCCAGATCCTTTTCCTCTCTTCTAGCCCGGTCTGAGCCTTAGATGCCTAAAGGCCATAAATAAAGAATCAAATTCAAGTAAATCCCGCGATGGTACCTTCAAATAACCCGGACTGAGGCATAGATAAAACCTAAAGGCCATAAATAAGTTTTAAAATGATGCACTTCATCAAATATGAAACACTTATAACGTTATCCCAACTAAGAAAGTTGCGTAGTCTGATGTGTTAGGTCAGCGTCTACAAGCTCGCGGGTTTGAATCCCGCCTGGGGCATGGATGTTTGTAGATTACCAAGTACTGCACTCATGTTATCGTGACGGGATGAAGTCAGAAGGTACTGAAATGGCCCATATACAATAAAGTTTACAATTTTTTTATACTTATACGTTATGTAATATCAACTAATTTGATTTGATTTTTTTTTTTTTTTTTTTTTGTGAAAAGCATTTTTGGTACCGCTATTGTCTGTCTCTAACAGTGTCCCTGTGAGTGAGTGGTAACGCTCGCTGCCTTGTAATTAAGGGATCTTGGGGTAGAGTTTCAATGAAGGCACAAGTGGTTCACTGTAGATCCCGTCCTTAGAACATCATCTTCATCCGATGGAAGGCAATGGCAAAACACCGTCGGTTCACCTTGCCCAGGGAGGGACCTTCGGGCCAGAACCTGATTTCGGACAGAACAATGATCAGCATCTGTCTGTAATAATTACCTAAATAGTGCAGCCCAAAATTTCATATTTCTACCAAAGTCCTGTTTATAGAGGATCCCCTCCGAATTTTTGGGTGTACTTTTTAATTACACATTTTACACTTTGCCCGTCAGTATATAACGCAGCATAGAGCCTCGTCTCAAACAGGTAGAGAGAATCTGATTTCAGATTCGAGTTCAACCTGTTTTTTTCCTTGTGACCGAACAGGCAGGTCCTTTCATTTTGTTCTCTGCTTCACTTAATTTTGTTTTCTGGTATCGTTTTCTCGAATAGATGTTTTGGACATTACTGATTATGGAAGAGAATAATACATAAATAAATATAACATCTTATATATGGACAGTTTATTAAGAGAAGTTTCTTAATAATAGTATCTTAATGACGATAGAGATAAGTAAATAGATAGAAACAAGTATATAGATAAGAAGGAAGAAAGAAAGAATAAATGAATGAATGAGTGGAAAGAGAGGTAAAATTAAAGTTACAGAGTTCAGTGACATCTGGGATGTTCCACGGTAACTTATTTAAATTCTGTTGTACGTTTCAAATTCAAAATATAACCTCACGTCAACGAACACAAACTAAAATATTTTGGTACGTAATTATTTTTAAAGGAATATCCATAAGAACTACGTGTTCTCCAAAAGAGTTAATAAACCCATGAGGCTGCTTTGACAAACAACTTATCACGTACGCTCTTCTATTAATAATAAAAGTTCTAGTATTCATTGTAGGAGAATGTATTGCGCAGCAAGTTCTTTCCAATAACCACTATAGACCGCAGTGATTCCGCCAGACCCATCCTGTGGGGGGTGTCACCCGCTCAACCACGAAATTGTCAAGAACATCTCCAACTTTAATTTTTTACGGGTAAAAATTGATAGAAACTGTGCAAAACTCAACTTGCACCCTCCCAATTTCGACTTTACACCCTCCCAAACTGAAAATTCTGGCGGAATCCCTGATAGACCGATGCTATAGATTGAGGACTCAACTATGCTACAGAATTCTAATTTGTCGTAAACAGATAGATAAGTGTGTAAAAACCCAAAGAAAATTTCAGTTTTGTTCAGTTCTACCAGACGAATACCGGATTCGTGCCTATAATGTAGTCCTTGACGGAGACCTATCCCTATCCTTCGGCCCGAAGGAATGTTCGTCAAGAAACATCATCCTTGAAACGTTTGAGAAAGCTTCGAGCACAGATATCTATTGATTCGAAAAGAAAAGAAAATTCGATTTCAAACAATTTATTATCTCTAAACAAATATTTCTTTAAATGCTTCTGGTTCCCAAGAATGTTCATTGCAAATGGTAAAAATAAGTGTAAACACTTGTACAAATTGGCAATAGAATCAATATATGCACTAGCAATACATATGCAAGTAATTATTTTTTAACCTTGATAGACTGCAGATTTAGTAGACCCATATTGCAAATTCTTTTCACTTAAAATTTTGAATCATTCACTTTCTACAAGTCTCACTGTACGACAGCGTAGTCCATCAATGGAGAAGACCAGATTTGCTTTGAGAGTCCAGCTACTCTAGCACTGATGATGACGATGATAATTATGTGAATAAACGACCTCTCGTACTAGTTACAATTTTAATTATAATGCTGAAAATTTGTACAATAAAACAGACTTCAGGAGAAAATAACTGGCAATGAATACAATTTACAGAAAGCGAGAAATAATGATTGTTTGTGGCTTTCTTTCTCATGCAGTTCCATGAAGAACGGAAATGCTGATGTCTCCTCTAGGAGATACACGTCACACACTACGTAGCATCTTTGTAGTGAAAGAAGAGAATTGATTTGTTTTCAGATACAAGGAAATAAATCAAAGCGAGAGTTCTTTTTTTCCCCCTCTCTCTCTCACTCTCTTCTCGACTTTTCTCTCTCTTTATTTACCCAACAAGACAAATGGTGAAGGAACCACTGGCCCCCTCAGCTTTCGCCATGAAATTTTTGTTCATTGTGATGATAATTTTACAGTCCTCAGTCAGAGAAGTGTTGCCAACTTGGAAAACAATACAATTATTAAAATTACAAAACAATATGGACACTTGGTAAACTTGATTTTTATGTGGGCCAGTCTAGTAACTGTGGATTTCGGTCCGTCACGATTCGCCTTCAGCTGTTCGCCGCACCCATGCCGGGACTCGAACCCGGGACCTTCGGCCACCCGGCCGGCAACAATATGGATTACGTTTTCCCCCTTACCTTCTGTAAATTTTAGTTAGAAAGTGTTATGCAGAGTTGTCCAATCGTGCACCTTTGTGTAAAGGATATACAGACAAATTCTGAGATAGCACAGTAGTATACCAAATCAGGGACTTATCCAGAAACAAATTTCGCGGGTGTCTAAAAATTAGACACTTTACAAATACGAATACAGACATAGCCTAAGGGAGAAAAGTTTGTGAACTGATATTCTTTATGACTTTACTTGAGCAGATTGTTTTATCAAGAAGCCCCCGGAACGTATTTGAATATTAAAACGCACATTGAATTTGAAGCTACTTTTAAAGGCTTTTACGCAACTTTGGCTCAGGCCGATTTACACGCATCTGAAAATGAACTAACAGGCATACATACTGATAGGGTAGAAAAGAATTATATATTTTTCCTCTGTTATTATTAGAATTTCAAAGTTTTTGCCCATGCAAATTTTCGCCACTCGAGCACATTGTTTTCAGGTCTACGATATAAAAGTCAAATTCTGTCTCTGAAGAGTGGTCAAAAAGTGTGGAAATACCTTTATCTTCTTAAATTGTGGAAAGAAATACAAAGCAAGTATACAGTCATGGGTACTGGGTGGAGGAAGTTACTATGGGTATGTTCTTCATGACCACCATCCTGAAGTCCGCCATATTGAATCTCGAATGATTTTCTTAAATCGGAAGGGGGTCGTGTAATATGTCATTCTGAGCTATAATTTTACGAGAAATACGCTTCTGAAGTCAGTTTTTTTTTTTTGTAAATGTATTAGCTATTATGAGAGATAAAGATATATGCCACTTCTATTCGGATAATGATGCAATACCCTTAAAACACTCATTTCGTTTTGGAATAACGGAAGAAATGAAACCCAAGTGAATGCAAATCCATACCGATAGAGCACTCACTATACCCAGGAACAATTTGTATGCATTTGGGTTTCAATTCCTTCGTTATTTTAAAACAAAATGGGTGTTATCAGGCTATTGCATCATAACTTCATATTAGTGCCACATACCCTTATCTCTCACAATAATACATTTACGGCAAAACTGACTTCACAAACGTATTTCTCGTAAAATTATAGCCCAGAATCATATATTACAAGATCCCCTTCTCATTTAAGAATATCAATCGCGATTCAATTTTGTATTTCTTTCAACAATTTAAGAACATAAAGATATTTCCACACTTTTTGACCACTTTCGAGTGGCGAAAATTTGCATGCGCACATATTTTGACATGACGGAGGAAATATATATATATATATATATATATATATATATATATATATATATGTGGCCGGGAAACCGGGACAGGACCGGGAAACCGGGACTGTCGCCCCAAAAGGCTTCTGCCACTAACTGGGAGGAGACCCCTTAATTACTCTTGCTGAGACTTAAGGGAACCGACCGGGGTAGACGCCTAATGTCCAATCCATACGTTCACGTCGTGGGGCCTGTTAGTACCCAAGCAACTGCTTGGCGAACGAACATGGATGGGCTGCTCACCAACCCGCATTAGCTGACAGCGTGGTGAGTCAAATGTCAGCACCCCTCCTTTCTTTACATATGATGGTACAAGCAAGGAAACAGCCTCGGAGGCCCTCATTACCCGGAGGACGGAATGCAGCTGGCAACGGCAGCGGTCAGTCCTGCAGGAAGTCAGAGGGTCAAAATGCCCGGGTTTGGACTGTAGACTGCCAGGACACCGACACGGCAACTCGAACGGACCTATACGTGGCGACCCTCAACTGTAAGTCACTTGCAGGAGAGGACAAATTAGAAGAACTGCAGAATGAACTTAAGAGGATTAAGTGGGACATCATAGGACTATCAGAAGTGTGGAGGAAGAATGAAGAACAGTTGGAACTACCGTCAGGGCACACGTTCTACTACAAAGGAACAGAAACTGGAAAAGCGACAGGCGTTGGCTTTATAATTAATAAAGACCTGAAGTCACGAATCACAGAAATTGAAGGAATTTCAGATAGAATCGCACGGGTAGTAATAAAAATTAACAAGAGATACAGTATGGAAATTATACAAGTGTACGCTCCAACAACCTCGCACCCGGAGGAGGAAGTCGAAGACCTATACGAGGAGATTCAGAAGATTTTGGATAGTAGCAAATCGCATTACAAAATTGTAATGGGAGACTTCAAT
>JAGDQP010013105.1:0-48652 GCA_022664845.1 Lepisma saccharinum | reverse complement strand
TCCAGTTCACATTTCGTTTGTGAACGCGTTGCCCCATATGCGCTTAACTGGCGTTAGGCCTAACTTATAACATTGTGTATATGGGACCTCGGCGTGCACAGTCCTAGAGTGAACGAAGATAGCAGAAGAACAGGGCTGAGCACTGTTGCTAACTCTCCTTGACTTTTCCACCCGTTCTCGTGTTTAAAATTTAATTAAATCTTCTAACAGAAGCAAGGATAAACGTTCATTACATACCAAAATCGCAATATACACGATAAATAGTTTATGGACGAATATATTAAACGCTTAAATAACATAATGCTGCATCTCTATTTACATAAAATTGTTTGAGTTCCAGTGTCAGTAATAAACGAAGAGCTAATAAACAGTATCAAGCTATTTGCAATATTGCGTAAACAATAAACAACCTTTTTTTTAGTGTGTCGTGCGAGAGATTGAAGGGATTTTCGGAACTGATTTGTTCGTTTCGTCATTAAAGATTTATTAAGAGAAAAGGAGGCATTTTATAAAACATGTATTTTTCAACACATTCCATTGCATAATAATCTCTCAATCTTTTGCGCTTAACTATCTTTAAGGAAGCAATTTAGGGCAAAGATGCTATTCCTAACCCCCTCATACCTAAAAACGCCAAAATATGAGATCTGAAGAGTGATATTAGGAGTTTCTTTTATTTTGTGAGATATATCGTAATTTTGTGTGCTGCAAGAAGTAGATTAATATAATTTCTGTTCACCAATCACAGTCCTCAGATACCTTCTAAGGAAGAGAGAAAGCATTGCCTACTTTGGTGAGTTATTTTATAATATTGAACACCGATTTGAATGAGTGTTTCTTCCACGTTTCAATTAAGTGTGTTGTGAAGCTGTGTTAAAGTGAAGGGTGTTTAGTGTACTGGTGCGTAGTGCGTTACTGCCATCAATATGAATTCGGTTCATAGATTGCAATCGGTGTCTTTTAATAAGTTGACAGAATCTTAAATACTCGAAATTAAAACTTTGGGTCCTCATCAGCCGAACCTAACTCTGAATCAGGAAGTGAAAGGTAAAGCTCATACATATCGTCGCACTTTTAATAGTGATTGGTACAAAAAGCACAAGTGGCTTACAGGATGTGACGTAAAAATGGCATTGTTTTGTTTTCCCTGCCTGTTGTTTGAAGGGGATTCCCAGTGGACTCGAACAGGTTTTACGAAACTCCTCAAAATCATTGTAACATTTCCGATGTCCACTTCAGAAGCAGAAACATGTTTTTCAACATTAAAGCGTATTAAGACTTTTCTAAGAAATACGATGACACAAGATCGTCTCAGCGCCCTGGCAATGCTATCCATTGAAAAACAGTTGCTAAGGAAAATGCAGGACTTCAAATAAAGAGTTATAGATAAGTTTTATTATTATTATTATTTTGTGTATGTATTTACTGTGAAAGACAATGTTCAATTGTATACTCTCGTGGAAAACTGCTCTGAGATACATTCGTCGCTGCACCGTCGAGCTTTCGAACCTGCATGCCTCAAAAAGCGAGATAATTCTTTACCAGTCCAACTACTTATTTTTGTGTGGAGTTTCTTTTTTTCTTAACTCAGTATATAGTGTAAATACGTTACGGAGATCTATAGTTCTATTTTGTACTTAACACATTGAGAAATGGTTTCAGGCTATCGAACGATGTGTTTCTTGTTCTCGTACTTTCTTCGTTGCTCTTTGGAGCAGAGATTCTGCCAGGACTTTCAGTTTTGGGGTTTTAAATAAAAATTGGGAGGGTGTACCTGGAATTTTGCACGGTTTCTATTATTTTTACCGTAAAAATTCATATTTGGGATATGTTCGATAATTTTTGGGGGTGACACCCCCGAAAAGGAGGTCTGGCGGAATCACTGGTTGTGAACTACCAACTTTCAAACCCACGAGACGCCACTGCTGTAGAAATAGGAAAACCGACTTCAACTTCAAATTTTGGGTCCCGGAAAAGGGGGGCCCCACTTGAACCTTGGGGGCGGCAGGCCCCACAAATTTCTTGGGATCGGCGCCCTTGATATGACCTTCAATTAATAGTATACTTTCATTACTAATCGGAATGCCGGTGCTCCTCTAATATTTTTTTTTTTTTTGGTTCGTATTTGTAAATATTTGTTCTCCCTTTCTTCCTTTTGTATTTCTCATTATTTTACAAAATTTTCAAAATTGTACGCATTTGCCGAAAATAAGTTCAATAATTCAAGTTAGATAATTATTCTTTTCTCTCATTATACGCTATACAAAGACTCACAAACGCAATATGTCATCGACCCGAACAATAAAGTATACATCATTATGATTTTCCTGTGGAGGATCGCTTGTGAAAAATCAGCGAAGGGATAGAGCGGTAGTTAGAGTGACGGACAAAAAACAAAATTGAAAATTCTAGGTTCGAGCCCCAATCTAGACAGTTGATTTTTTCCGCCATATGCTTGATTTTTAACAAGACAAGTTTGTAGCAACTTTGGCGTGAAAGGTTTGTAGCAACTTAGTCTTCTGTTAGCTATCAATCTTGCTACAAAACTGTAGGAAGTTTGTAAACTTTTAATGACAAACCTCGTACAAACTTGTTGCAAGTTTGGGTGCTATCTGAGTGAATACGAGGAAAATGAAGTTAGTTACGTTATTCCAATCTCATTGATATATGGTTATTTGTTTCATGTATTTATTCATGTTCCTCCTTTAGAGTTTTCAAATACCCAAGAACCAAATGCCATTCATCAACGAGTATAACGTAACAAATCCTACTTACAATAAAGGACAACACTTCCAAATTGATAACATTTGTCGCCGTGTTATATTAAAACTATGAAAAAGGACATCCCCAACATTATGAGTTTCGGCTTTTCAGTACAAGCGAATTAGGCTGGAAAAATCAGGTACTCTCATGCGTCCTTTAGTAGTGCGCATATGGTGGCATCATATGCTTTAAAAGCTCAAATAGATCGTGCTTTGAGATCCATGCAAAACTAGAGAATCCTTTGAGATCCATGAACCGATCTGTTATCAGTGCCCCAGTTGATTTTAATTGCAAAGAATATCCTCCACTCATTATTGCTCGTCGACGTGCTCCAGAATCTAAGGATACATATAGACCATACATATACAACAGTGTAGGGGACACAGAAACAAGATACTATAACTACAGAAAGTGTAATGAGACAGGAGGACATAGTTAGAAGGAGAATGATTTGATTCAACAAGAAGAACAAAAGGTGGTGAGTTGCTCTTTTTTCCCCTTCAAAACAAGGGTTTGTCAATCCATAAAAATTGACTAAAATAATATAGTTTACGATCGCGTAAACAGTTTTATATAATAAATGCTTAACAGAAGAATTATGTAACAATTTGATTTAGCCTTCAAACATAAATTCGAGTGAGAAAGGTTTTTAGTTACAAGTTATTGTACTGAAGAAAGTCACAATATATATGACTGTACAAAAACAATCATGTCGTCAAGCATGATATATTAGTATGAGGAAAAGCTGTGTAATAACGCGATTGGCTTTTGTTGACATTTCAAGGGATGATTACACTGATTTATAGTCATCGTTTACATCACAAACATTAACATAGCTCAAAATCATATTTCAAAATTATTTTCTTTCTCTTTATAATAATAGTTGGTTGGTGTTATGGTACGGTATATTAAAAGATTATGTTTACAAGATATCCGTAAACTTCATACAGTTTCTTATTGAAACAATTATAGATGGAATGGACTAAAACATGTTGAGTTAAGTAAAGAGAATTAGCCTAATGGTTAACACTCAAACTTACATATTTACAAACTTATATATAGGTGCTTCACGTTATGAGAAAATAGCTGAATTGGCATGTTAAATAAAACAAAACAATATACAGGTAGAATTTTTTTTTTCAAAAATCCATTTACGTTAATTCAATATATTTAATTACATGTGTATTTATAATGTTTCTTCTTTTATGAAAGAGGCGCAAGTTTTGTTTCTGGAAATTATGTAGCTCCAACACACTGACATGAACATTCTAATGTTTTTTTTTTTTCTTTCAAACATAATACACATTTTGTGTGCTTATGCTTACCTTGTGAGAATAATAGTAAACCAATTGAGGTGAAGCTCAGTCAGCGAACAGTCAGTGCACATGAGCTACAAAGAGGCATCAGCACGGATAGTTCATATTATAAGGTTTTATAATATACGGATAGACATACCTGCAACGATATATGACAGAATGTGTATGCAGCTTTGAACTCGCCTCGCCGATTTCTTCCGAATTACACTTCAACCATCTCCGAAGTAGCCCAAGATGTTCTTGAGTTTAAAGTTGTCGATAAACGGACATAGTGGCGATAAATCGCTGCTCAAGCCAAAATGATCGTTTTATATTAAGGTTGCATGCGAACTGCAGAAATTTTCTCGCCTGCTCTTAATACCTGGGGCGATATAAATGAGAAATTTTCATCTGGGATACTATGCGAACAAAAATTTATACAAAATATTTGATTTGGTAGACGCATAACACCAGAAAAATTCGTGAATACAAGGACTCACGTTTATATATTCCTAAGGAAAAAAGAAAAGACAGATTTGTTTACGATCATAAATATATTTACCAGCATAGTGTGCATGTTACCTTAATACAAACGTCAATATCTGATCAATTAAGTCTTATTATTAAAATTAACATGATCTCATTAAAATATTATAGACACTTTTGTCGCGATTTAGTAATTATTTACTGTAACATGAGGATTGTAAAGCTTATTTATGATACATTTGAAACACTTGTAAAGCTTAAAGAAAGCAAACCCTCTCTTGTTCAATGGTGGTTTTATGCGAAATGCGTAGCTTAAGTGCGTAACTAAGCAGTTGACCTCCTACTACAGTAAAGGCAAAAGACAACAATTTAATATCATGATCAAATGCTGGAAAGTATTTAAAACACAAAAAAAAATGTGTTTTAAAGAAACAATTCTCAACGTATAACATCATTTGTGACGATGCCGCCCTGACTTCAAACGCCTGTAACTCCGAAACCAAGCAGATTTTGGAATTTCTTCAAAGGGATTTCCTTCTTATTTTGATGTAAAGAATTTAGCTCCTGAAGTTTGCACCATTATTTCAGGGACATCCTGTTTAATATTATTCGAACAAAGTAAAAACAAGCTTTGGAAACACAGTGACTGTATTATCTATTTTTAGAATACAGTATATTAGAAAAAGCTCAGTAGTGATAATGCTATTTCGTTGGCAAAATATTTTACTCCAGATAAATAAGAGTATAATTTGAAAACGTTAAATACATTTCCCAAAAGGAACACGGGTAGATCAAGTTCCTGAACGATTCAATTTCAAAATTTAATATTGCCTGCCTTGACTGTGGTTTCTATTTTTAACGGAAGAAAAACATTTAGTGAATCAAGTGCTATGTTATTTCTAAATCTCTAAGTCAGGCATCCATGAGTTCTTTGTGAATAATATCTGTATACAATCTCGACATTAAATTATTGAATAAATGTTTAGCTAATAATATTGCGCCTCTCATTAAGAAATGTATCTATATCTTAATCAATACGGACTTCCAGCTGCAAGGCATTTCAAGTTTTAAATAAAATATAAGGAAAACCAAAGTATTAGTAATACATTCAATGATCGCAAAGAAATATCAAATACTTTTCCAGTTCACAATTCTTCAAAATTATTGAGAATGATCTAATATTTCAAGAAGTTTTCAAACATATTTTTAAAAAATATATCCGATAAAAATATAATACAAAGTAATTTCAA
Organism: Lepisma saccharinum; assembly: GCA_022664845.1. Classification (NCBI taxonomy): domain Eukaryota; kingdom Metazoa; phylum Arthropoda; class Insecta; order Zygentoma; family Lepismatidae; genus Lepisma; species Lepisma saccharinum. Next base: position 42,858 of record JAGDQP010013105.1, on the reverse strand, counting down.
AATTTATATCCTGTATTGCTCAAATGATTAGTGGAAAATTGTGCATTATTGGACACTACATAAAATTTGTTTTACTTCTGTGAAAAATCGATTCTAGTTTGTTAATTATTGAGCATACAGTAAATGTACCTACCTGGTAGATATTTAATTTTCCTAACAAGGTTTGGGTTATTATAGAGAAATACGTAGATATTTTTTTTTTGTGCAAAAACAATATTTAGTTATCATACCTGATATTGTGAATCTATTTATTGAAAATTAGGTTTTAAATTAAAGCATTCTCAGTTGCATTGTCGACCCTTGATATTACATAGTACCATATAAAATATATGTATTATTTTTTTCTTAAATGTCTCAATATTTAAAAAAACTTACAGTGTAGCAATACACAATTTTAATTCGGTCTAAATGTGAACGAGAGCCAAACGTTTAGTCATTGGATATCCCACAGAAGTTTCATGCAGTGATGAGTAAGAATACATTCCTTTACTATTTTCTGATTCCAAGAAGGATCCCTTGGACATCCATGGAATATAGAATATCCTATAAACCTCCCGTTGATACCCCATATGTATTATAAAGATGTCCTAGACCATTCCATGGGAATTCAGTTTTTGAGAACAAGGCGGACATTTGGATGTAGCCTTGGACGTCCCTTTGTTCCGGACAGAGCGTCATTAATATGTCAGTGGGATATCCTTCCGCTATATGGATATTAATTTCGGATTCGTTTATTTAAATAGTTGTTAAAATAGTCTATGAGGCTAAAATAGTCTGCACTGAGCACGAACAGAGCGACGTGACACAAAAGATCAGGATTCCTCAATAGTGGCTTATACTTTCTTCAAGTCAATGGTAGGACAAATATAGCTAAGGTAACCATGGTATGGAAATATTGACGGAATCAGGACGGGACATTGTACCACACTAACCGTACAGCCCTGATTTATCTTCATGTGATTACCAGCTGTTTTGCTCATTAAAGAATTTTTAGAGTGAAGAAGAATTTCAGATTAAGAGATAAAAAGCGTCCTGAGATCGTTTAAACAACCGAGTAAAGACTTCAACGAAACAACTGGAATCACAAAGCTTCCAGAACGTTCGAGAAAACATCTGTTGACGATGATGGACAGAAATATGGAAACAACGAGTAAAATCAGCAAGGCAATTAAAACAGGTCAAATTGGCTACTAAAATCCCATTTACAACTTGCTAAAAAAAACACTTTTTCAGTAGCATAAAATAATAAAGTTCATATTACCCTAGCGCAGGACACGCTAATATTTAATCCTTCAATAATAAATTGAACGAATGTTTATTACTACTACTACTACTACCTAATAATAATAATAATAATAGTACAGTATTATTAAATTATTTGAATACCTGAATAGTATTTGTTGATCTGTTTACTAGTATATTTTTACTGATATGGTGCTGTACTTTGCTATATAGCTGTTCTCAGCTTGTTAATTATTATTACTATTATTATTATAAGTAGCAGTAGTAGTAGTAGAAGAAGAAGAAAAAGAACCTAAAAGATAATGCTTCAAGTATTTTCTACTATGTATACAAATACTTTAATAAACTTAATTTTAAGCTTCTTAATAGATCTCCCAGAATTGTATACTGTAAAAAAAAATTGACAAGCCTAATTCAAGATCGAAACGGTATAACGAAATATGGATTACGAGAAAAGATAACAAAATTTGGATTATTTTAGTACCAAGCATTCAATAGCTATTCAAATATACATACGCACACATCACACATCGCTATTTAAGCATCACATACAAAGGGATACACAACCATACTCTAAAGTTTTGTGATGTGACATTTCATTTATTATTAGCAACGAATTCACCATCGTAAGCTTGTAAATTCTCAATTTCATATTCCTGCTACATTCATACTTTAGTTATAAAAATTTTAAGTATAATTTCACACCTGTAAATAACATTATGTGTAATTACAATATGAACAATAGATGGACTCAAACATTCTTATATTGAAAATTAAATCACTGATGACGAATGTTAATATGTTAAGGAGATTTTGATTCAGTTCTTTGAAGAACGTAATTTTCTAATATTATGAGTATAATTGAAATTATTGTGTTAACTCTTGTTTCTATTATTAAGTATATAAAATTAGTGTTTGCTGACGTTGCTGCAAGAATTCTGTTTTTGTAAACCAATAAGTGTTTAAGTACAAGTGTTGTTGATTAATAAATCAACTTTAATTAATAACTTCATTTATTGGTTGCAGCGGACACGCTAATTAAGTATAATAATAAACAACACCTTAAGATTAAAAGTAATAAAATAAAAATAAAGAAACCCTTAAAGTATACATTTTGAACGGGAAGAATATAAAGAAAACTGTCGCTTTGTATTTTGGACAGCATTGGTTTTAATGAGGTCACGTGAACAATATAAAGCTTGCAGAATCAATTTCCTGTTGTAATGTTGATCCCAGCTTCTGAAAATTCTTTTAACCAAAACAATATTCTGAGATTTTATATTTTCGGGAAGATCGGTGGTTAAACTTCCAGTGATTTAACCTGAAATATTTCTCCCGTCCATAACAATGGAGAACGTTTCTATTTCCCAAGCTATTCCAAAAACTCATGGAATACGAACTGGATTGTAGAATTAAAGAGCTTCTCAGGAAAATTAGGCTGAAAATAATCTCATGCATAAAGAGTTAACATTTAGGCCTGAGAATAAATAATGCTCTTCGTAAATTGTGAAAAAGTGCTCTTTTTCTGAAACATCTCCATTACTAGCAGCAGTAACTGTTTGATAATATTCCATGTACTTTGGCATCCACAGGAAAACCTGAAAAACAATGCTTACCTATGGCTTCACTTGTTATACTGGGCGTCTCCCAAAGTATGGCCCGCGTCTCAAAAATTGAAGCTTAGAAAACTGTACCTAATCTTAATATTGTGGATTTGGAAATATATTTTCATATCTACTATAGTTCAACAAATGTGATTAATTTTATGGTCCAGAATTTATTTGTGATTTTTTTAATCTTTTTTTTTTTTCAATTGAAATAGAACAATTACAAATCTTCTGAACAAAATAACCTATGTTTACGTAAAGAAGATATTATTTCTGACCATATGAAATTTGAATCCTCTATTACCTGTGGAATTAAAAGAGTTGATAATAGTGAAAATAAACAAAAAGGAATGATTTAACCCTATTTGGATTAATATTTGACTCCTGACTTCGGAGTTACTTCGAATAATAACCTCATAATAACCTTTTGAGAACTGACCAAAATAGCATACTTTCCCCTACTTAAGTTTCTGGGAGAAGGTTGGTTTTCCCTATCTGATTTCACTTTGACATAAGAAATCGCCTCATTCAAAACTATCAATATCGCAAGTATTGAGAATACTGGAAAACAAAGCAACCAAATTCTATCAACACAGTCAAACAGGACGTAATCAAATCCTAACAGAGTTACTCCTATTACACTACACATAAAATCTACAGGTGCTATGTGTTTTACGAACTCCGGCACTTCTCAATTTTACCACTGAGAATAATAATACGATTAGATCAAAAACACTATCCTTACCAACATTGCTTTTAGTAACTTTATGCTTAGAAAGATTTATCTTATCAGAAATAAAACTTAATATTTCCTCAAAGAAAAGTATAAACTTCCTTGAAATATATAGATATGTAGATCCAGTTTTAATATAGTACGCTAGGGCTATTAACCAAATGGTACGTGAAACAAGAATAATAGGGTACTCAACTCACTCTCTTTCACGAAACTTTTCTTCAACATGAAAGCTTGACACATTACACCCTCGAAACCTGTTTCTTTTTTTTTCACTCATTAAGTATAACATTGAATCAAAACACTTTCAATAGTAACAACATCTTGTAATATCTAAGTCTTTCATTTCCCCACACATGATCGTGCTAAGATTTCACAACTTATTTCGTCAAGTTGATTTATAGTACTTTTCATATATCGAACTTTTAGCACATGAAAGAACCAGAATGTGATTAAACACAATTATTTCTGCTTCATTAGAATACTTTTCAATATCTTATAGATTTTCGTACAGTTTCTCAATCATCAAACCGACACAACTAACAGACTAACACTGTCGTATACACAGTTACCACAGTCGAAAATACAGTTACCAAAGTCGAATTCGTTATCCATCTGCCTAGCTAACCAGCACTTGATCTGACCCACGCTATCAAAGCGCGCCAAAACCTCCCAGTCAATGAGAGCCAAGCGCGTGTGAACCATTTCAAATTTTATACACACAAATAGACAAGGAACGGTAACAAGCATCCATTTTGTGTCCAGAATAAAAACTACATTTTGGTTCCACACTAACTCTGTTGGGGGAGTTGTCTCCTTACTAAATGTTAATTTCAAATAATTATAAGAAATATCAATAGTTTCCTTCTGCAGCTTCCTGAATGAACAAGCATTGAGTAATAAAGTTTCTTAGTTATTAGTACAAAGCTAGAATTTATGCAATGCGCCAGTTAGTCATTCTTCGAAAGAGTCCAGCAAATAAAAACATTCCTGACATAATTAATATTGAAGAGTCCATAATAATTTAATGTTAAAGATATAAGAATCCAGGAAAGATTTCGAAATTGCTTCAAGAATGTAAAATCTTTGCTGGGGACCAGGGGTGCACTCATACATTTTGCATTACCGGAACGTTTCAATTTTTACCATTATGTCATACCAATAACTGTGAAGGGAGGAATAGACATAAAACAAAATTGTTAATATTGACAAAAATCTGGAATACTTTTCAATTAAATTTGAAAAGCTTTATTAACATTTAGAAACCATTTAATAGAAGAAATGTCACAGTACTTTTTTTTTTTTAACTTACGGAAACAGTCCAATCTTGATACAACCATACGTTAATACATTACAAAAACTTATCAAGTGGATTAAAATCCTCCAGATTGGTTGTTTTCGCTTGTCTTGTTCTGGTGTCATCTGCAGTGTGGTATTTTCGCAGCCACGTTTACACATATGGCTCTGGTACCCAGTCCCTCAAGTTTGGGCCGCGCAATTTCACAACCACTAAACTTAAACAACTTTATTCCAACTCAGTACATAGGATATGCTTATGTCTCACATATTTGAAAGCTTCTGGAATGATTTAAAGTAATTTGTTGATCTTTTAATCTCGTTTTCATCATGTATAATATAAACGTGAGATAATAAAGAAAATGCCTGATCTTAGGATCTTGAATTTGGAAATCATGCACATCATGAGCGTGAAAAATAAATGTGAAGGGAAAAGCCAGAGAGAGGAAGGGGAGCGAAAGCTCTGTGGGTTATTTTCAATTCCTGAACTGAAACGAAATGTGTTTTTAATGAATCGTCAGTTTGAAGAAAAGGATAAGGGCAAACAATGCGACAATCTTTTTTTTTTTACTTAGCTCCAAATATATCTTACTTACGTACACTATGGCTTTCGGAACTCGCAAGGTCATCGCCGCAGTAACAAACGTTCTCCATAGGATTCTATCCTGAAGAAGATAAAGCCAGTTTTTATCGCAAACACCTACTTTTCGAAGATTTCTTCTAATATTGTCCTCTCAGCGTCGTCTCGGTCTTCCTAACAGTCTCTTTTCATCTGGTTTTCCAACCAGGATGGAATATAGTCTTCGTTTATCCCCCGTCCGAGCTACGTGGCCTGCTCATCTTAGTCGTCGTGATTTCATTACTCTAACAACATCGGGTGAGTCGTGCAGACTGTGAAGTTCTTCATTATGCAGTCTCCTCCATTCTCCAGTCATCTCGTCCCGTTTCGGCCAGAATAACTTTCTCAAGACCTTCTTTACAAACACTCGAAATTTATGTTCATCTGCTAGGCTCGTACTTCAACTTGCTTGATATTAATCGCGAGGTTAGGAGTTTCTGGACTGAATACAAACATGCGTTGCCCGATACTAAGCGACTTTTTATTTCTTCCATTAGCTCGCTCTTGCTTGTTACACATGCTCCTAAGTATTTAAATTTATTTCGTTTCTGTATGTTTTCACTCTTAATTGTTATGTGTCTACTTCCGTTATTCCCAGTGTTCTGCTTGATATCATGTATTATTTCTTTATTGGTCTTTATTAATTTTAGATTATTAAATATAACAAAATATGTTTCTTAAATAAAAAAGGCGCTGAATAAAAAGAATAGGTTTTGATTAATGAACAGTTACATAGACTAACTTTGGCTATAATTAATTAACATTTACATAGGTTAAATTTGGTCGTAATTAATTAGCATTTACTACGCTTGTGGCTCCTTCGAAGGGGGCGTCAAAATCAAACTTTGCCCTCCTCATTTGTAAAATCCAAGCTCGGCCATAGTTCCATCTATGTTCATCTTTGCCTGTCACATTAGCTGAAAAGGAACGGACCTCCTGTCATACGCTTGTTCAAAATCAGGATAGATTAATGAGAACTTGTTTTGTTTATGACGAACATTTCGTACGAGTCGCATATTCGTCCATTGAAAATCCAGTTCTTTTATAAATTGACAACCATTCCTCTCGAGTTTAATTTTCAATGAAGAAAAGTTAAGTACAAGTCTACATAAAAAAGTCATTCATAGATCGAATTGTTTCTCGAATGTTTATTGTTCATGACGAAACAAGACCCAAAAGAAAAATATTTAAAATTACGAGAAACGACATTTTTCCAATATGGTGGCTGATGGAGTGAAGGCTATCATGTAGATTTTTAGTATGTTAGACTGAGATAGGTGACCAGGAAGCAAGAATTATTTTTCTTTGAATTACTTCCAGCAACGACCACTTTTTTATCTATCTCGACTCGACTATTAATACCAGTAACAAACAACTCAAAGCGATTCAAAGAAAATATGCATAAAACTTTCATGTTATATTAAATGAGAATATTAAATACATTATAGAGATGTTCTCGGGATATCAGCCAGGTGAAGTCCGACGATAGAGCCGACGTTTCAAGAACAGACATTGTTCTCATCTTCAGGGCAAGTGTACTGAGACCAGTTCAGGTGTACTATATATAGTAACGATAGGGGGCGGAGCTTAAGAATCCGTGTCTCTTCGACGGACAGTACTATGAACAAACGGACGGCGTCGCCATGGGATCACCTCTCTCACCAGCAGTGGCAAATTTTTTCATGGAGAGTTTCGAGCAGAAAGCACTAGAATCAGCGCCATTAAAACCATCATGTTTTTACAGATACGTCGATGATACATTTGTCATTTGGCCACATGGTAGAAATGCGCTACAGTCGTTCCTTGAATTTCTCAACAATCAACACAGCAACATTAAGTTCACCATGGAAACAGAAACGGAGGGTTGCATACCATTTCTAGACATCCTCATTCGTCGCAAGCCTGATGGAAGTCTGGGCCACAGTGTTTATAGGAAGCCTACCCATACCGACCTTTATCTTAATGGAAACAGTTTTCACCATAAATCGCAGCGCAATACAGTCATCAGCACACTTGCACTTAGAGCAAAAGCCATCTCAGACCAAGAAAGCCTCCCTAGTGAACTGGAACATCTCAAGAAGACCTTACTGCAGAATGGATACAAGAAAGATGACATTCGTTTGACCCTAAAAAGGACCTTTTCCAGCAAGAAGAAGACCACCCCAGAAACTGAAGATCCTGTCAATATTGCAGTCCTGCCCTACACTGGTAAACTTTCTGGAAAGCTTGCAAGAATCCTGAGGAGACACAACATCAAAACCATTCACAGACCGCCGTCAAAAATCAGAAACTTACTTCGTCCAGTTAAAGACGACTTGGGTCTTAAGACACCAGGAGTATACTGCATTCCTTGTGAATGCGGAAAAACATACATAGGACAAACAGGACGAACAGTAGAACATCGATGCAAGGAGCATGAAAGATACATCAAGCTATTTTATCCGGAGAAATCAGGCCTGGCAGAACACAGCATAACAGAAGGACATAGAATTTTATTTTCTGACACTAAAATTATCTCAAAGAGCTCCAATTACTGGGATAGGATCATAAAAGAATCACTTGCCATACTACAAGAACCTAATAATGTCAACAGAGATACAGAATTTCAACTTAGTCAGACTTGGACACCAGTCATAAAGAAAGCATACATGAAAACGACCAATCAGCGTCAAGCTATAGGCCAACCAATCAGAGACACGGATTCTTAAGCTCCGCCCCCTATCGTTACTATATATAGTACACCTGAACTGGTCTCAGTACACTTGCCCTGAAGATGAGAACAATGTCTGTTCTTGAAACGTCGGCTCTATCGTCGGACTTCACCTGGCTGATATCCCGAGAACATCTCTATAATATTCGCCGCCAGGAAAGCTTCAACTCTTATATTAAATACATTGTATGTAGTCGTGGATTCGAATCCCGCAAGAGGTCAGGTATTTTAAATATCAGGGCCTTTACAATAAAATAGTGACGGGCCGAAATCAAAAGTTACTAGACGGGCCCAAACAAAATAAAGTTTTACAATGTATGTAGATATAGAAATAAGGGCTTTTTATCCATCCCACAGAGTGTATGTAACGTGTCCATATTTTTTTTTAGACAAGGAACATACATTTTTAACAAGCTACAACTCTAATACGTAGTTTCTGATTTCTCTTTTTAAGTGATTTCGTGATGACTCTAAGTGGGTCCTTACTGTTACTGCGGCTTGTTCCAGTTCATTACTCTGTGCCATCTATTTGTTTGTTATGATGCATATTCCTATGAGCTCTTGTGGGTTCCAAGACCATTACATAGTTCTCTCCCTAATCTTTAGTAACAAAGACAACAGATCAGTGGCGTCATTTCAGTTCTTGCTTCGGGTGGGGGATGGGGAGGGAGGGAGATCAGTTATGAACGATATAACACTTGGCGCATCCCACCTATTTCCAAGCATAGTTTGAACTTCATACTCTGCATATGCTGGTACGTAATTCACATGCATCTCTTCGCTCAGATCGCTGTTAATGTGATAAGAAAAACCAGTCACACTCATATCTGACATAAAAAAAAATAAAGAAATGTATATTATTAACTTCTTGTAACGTGTTATTTACAGCACATAAAACGCTCTTAAAGGGTCTTGGCTTCATTTTAGCAAGTATTAACAAGAACTGCAATATGCCAGGTGTGTAAATATGAAACCGGAATTTGCGCATAGACGGCGTTAGCTGTCACTGTGGTTAACGTAAAACTTCGTCCTTGGCGCCACTTGCTTGTTTTGACTGCTGATAATTATTTGCAACTCACAACCAGACAAGTTTCATGTCATAGTGTTGTGTTTAATATCGTTGAACATGGCGCAATTTGTACCTACAAACTACGATGTGCGGACAGCATTGATTTTTTGTTACCATTTGAAGAAAACTGCTGCAGAATCGCATCACATGCTTGTCGAAGCTTACGGTGATCATGCTCTCGGTAAGTCACAGTGCTATGCGTAGTTTACAAAATTTAAAAGTGCCGATTTTGACGTGAGAAACGAAGAACGTGGAAGATCACCGAAAAAGTTTGCACACAGCGAATTGCAAGCTCTGTTGGATGAGGATGACGCTCAAACGCAGCAACAACTCGCGGATCAATTAAATGTGACACAAGAAGCAGTTTCCATACATTTAAAAGCCATGGGCAAGATTCAGAAGGTGGGAAAATGGGTTCCACATGCATGACTGAACGACAGCAGGAAAACAGAAAAACCACTTGCGAAATTCTGCTCGCCAGGTACAAAAGGAAATCATTTCTCCATCGAATTGTGACTGGTGACGAAAAGTGGATCTATTTCGAGAATCCTCAGTGTAAAAGATCATGGGTAACTCCAGGTGAATCGGGACATCGACTGCAAGACCAAATCGTTATGGACGCTTTGTGTTTGGTGGGATCAGAAGGGAGTGATCTATTATGAACTGCTGGAACCTGACGGAACCGTTAATACCCAACGTTACCGACAACAAATGATCGATTCGCATCAAGCTTTGCGTGAAAAACGACCAGAATATGACCAAAGACAACATAAAGTGATTGTACTTCACGATAATGCACCCTCCCACACAGCAAAACCGGTCAATGAAACGATTGCGACGTTTGGCTGGGAAATCCTTCCACATGCGGCTTACTCACCAGACTTTGCGCCTTCCGATTTTCATTAATTTGCATCCGTCACGCACTTGCTGACCAGCGCTTCACATCTTACTAAAATGTACAAAAATGGCTTGATGACTGGTTTGCAGCACAAGAGGGCACAGTTTTTTTGGTCTGGTATCCACACATTGCCGGAACGATGGCAGAATGTATCGCTAGCGATGGCCAATACTTCGAACAAAATAGTTCTTACCATTGTCATCCAATCACTGTGCTTTTTCCGTACATAAATTCCGATTTCATATTTACGCACCTGGTAAAATCCCTTAACCTCTTTCCATTCTACAGCCAAATAATCAATGAGGCGAGTCGATCATCGGAAATTGATGACCGAAAGTAGTTTTCCAGTCTTTTTTAGAAAAAAAAATTAATCATTCGTTAGAGGAAATGGTGATCGGCAATGTGACAAAAATTCCCAATGAAAAGATAAGAATAAATAGCCGATTAAAGCAGCCTTCTATACTGTACACTGCACATATCATATTGAACTCAGCGTCTTGAGGTGGACATCACTAAATAATCCGGATTCAAGTGCGACTAGAGGCAGAAATCTTACATCCGCTGACACTGAGGCAGGCTTGTAGAAGGAAGAGACAAAGTAAATTTGTTCTCATCGAAATAGAAAAACAACTTAGACTCTTGTTGTGGATAACAAAAGCTCCACAAGAACTCAACAAACTAACTAACGACATTCTTCATTATGTCACAGACAAAGTAAACATTATGGTGGCAAAACTCTTATAATGATGTGATCCACGTAACTTAAATTAAAATGGAATATACACCTGGAAATATGCTAAAAACAAAAACTATTTCTACATCGAACTCACAAAATCATGGAAACAACAGCAAAGACAAAAGCACTGAGCTTCGTCTGAACAAAACAAAATTTTCAGCTCTCACGGAGAGGGAAGACAAAATTTATAAACAAAAATTTAGAAAACAAAGCATAAGAGACGTGTAAACACTAATCAACAAGAAAAAATGAAACATCAAGAATAGGGCCCAGAAGTATGACTTCTAACGGCAGAATTCTGAAGCTGAATCTTGAACCACTAACAAGATATAAGGTAAAAACCGCAGAGAACAAAGACTTATACAGCAATTGGTCTCACTAAAACGGATGCAAAATTGTTGCTTATATACTCTAAGGGAGTGCATGCCGTAAAATTAATTCCCAAACTGGAATACGAACTGTGATAGTTCTAGAAAGACCTGACTAAATTAGAAAACAAACAAGCTGGTATTCAATTATAAAATTCAATAATTCTGATTCAATAATTTTAACAATTCCAACTTTTTACTTACAATGTAGTGTTCGTCTTATATTAATAAAGAACATTCTTAAAGATATTCAATTTCTATTTCACTCTTCCCTTAATTTTACCATTTTCATCGAAAAACGTATTTGTGTTCTCGAGGCAGGTAAGTAATTTCACGGTCTACTAATGTGCCATTGCACACCCTTTGAGAATCACTGTTAAGTCTATTCAATGTTGAACAGGTTTCGCACAGGATCTCTGGATGACCCAGTTGCAACTCCATGCAGACGTAATGCAGAATTATTCTTGAGCGGTACTGATATGAAAGGAAAAGAGAGGATACAGATATAAACAAACCTCTTTACAAAAGACGAAGATAAACGCCCGACTTAAAAAAAAACGCACTATAAGTAAAAATAAAAGCACTTCTTAAAATATTTTTCTTATTTTCGATTTTTTTGTATGAGGTTGGCTCCAAGGCAATTAAAAATCACTAATCTACATTGCATAGCACGTTACAAGTACTTGTTTTAGTTATAAATTTGGTTCCGAACTTCTACACACAAAAAATCGAAATTGAAAAAACAAACAAAAAAACAGTATTTTTCTTTAATTTTTAGTGTGTTTTTATATTGGTTTAACTTGCCTTTTTACATTTTTTTTTTAGTTTTAGTTCGTTTATATTCTTAAGCTCAGGAGGAGCAACCCCCTAAATGCAACAGACTAATTGTGGGTTGATCGATTGATTGGGTTGTATTGAAAAAAAATGATATTTCGATTCGTCATTGTTAATTCAATTTGAAACTTCCATGAGCATCTCTTAAATGAACAGATTTGTGATATTTCTAGTCACAAGAAGTTCTTGTTTATGTTGAATTCAGTTAGTTTTCAAGTTTGAGAAGCAACAACACTGTTAAATGTTGTCGGCAGGGTGAGCAGAGAGGATAAAAAAATGTAACTCACGCTGACGTCGATCTATTTCATTAGACCATCTTTTGCGCCTGTTCATAAAGCAGTTCCAAACAGGTAACGGCAGTAGCATCAACAAAGTGAATGATAGGCAATGCAATCGTTGTTACGTTCTCTTCTCTTCTCGTGTCGTTAAGAAGAAAAAAAAATAGTCGGTCTACATAAAACGAGATGTGGGGGCATCGCTTGTCAAAGAAGTAGCTGATGATTGCAAATGGGAACAGACAGTGACATTGGCATCCACGTAGGAGGAGGTTACGGCTTGTCATCGTGGCGAGTAAACCGGCTCGTTTGACTTTCTGCCGACAGACAGTGGAAGGTATTAATGGTTGATGAGGGCTACCTGTTTGCTGTATCTTTGATTAGTCCACGTTTTCTGCTCACCTTTTCAATGCTTTTTTTTTCTGTCTTGCCGCAAGTCTAGAACCGCACGTATGTTGCATACTCCCCTTTTCTCATGTTCTTCTTGTTGATGGTTCCACCGAGAAAAGACTGATCGTGCTGCGTAGATGAGATAGTGATATGTCACGATATGCGTATCTTCTGCGTGTGTGTGTGTGTCGTGTATGAGGATTAGAGCATGGTATTTGATACACAACACTTAACTTCCTGTGTGTCTTTCACACATACATGCAGTGATGCATACACATTAGCTCCCCCTCCCACATGCCTCATCTCTATATATATACGAGGGCTATTGTTTAAGTAAGGTAAGATTGTCAATAGAAACAAAACTAGTAAAGATATTGCCATACATTTTTTTTCTTTTGTTATTTCCTCTGTACACAATTAAACTATGTTTCTACATAGTTACCAACTTTTTTAAAAACATTTATCATAGCGTTCGAAAAGTTTTTGTATACCCACGTCGTAGAAATCACCCGCCTGTGACCGAAGCCAATCTTCAACCGTTGTTTTCACTTCTTCATCGGCGTCAAACCGCTGTCATTGCATTCGGGCCGTACACATCACATACCTGGCGATGAATTTCCACTGCCGACATTTCCTTGCTGTCAAAAGTCGAATCACAGACCTGATCACTGAACCACTGAATCGAATCACTGAACCATACACGCTGAAGATGCGACTGCAACTGGTGTCGCCTCATGCCCAAGGCATGCTGGGAGACAGCGCGCGTGCGTATTTCGACAGAAATAAGAAACATAGCCAATAGCCGCATTTAAAACAACGGTTAAAGATTGGCTTCAGTCACAGGCATACGATGGGGCATACAAAAACTTGTTGTACGCTATGATAAATGTTTCAACAAAAATGGTAACTATGTAGAAACATAGCCCAATGTGCACAGAGGAAATGGCCAAAAATGTATGACACTATCTTTCCTAGTTTTGTTTCTATTGACAATCGGACTTTACTTTAAAAATAGCCCTCAATAGCCCTCGTATATATGTATACACAAATACATACACACATTATATATGTATATAAAAGGATGGTCCTTATTTTAAGGGTTAAAAACGAAAGTTGTAGTTTGCAATAGGGCACCTGCCTAACTTGTTTCATTATTGAAGAAAATAATATTTCCAAAATTTGGTTAAATTTAGAGGTCGCTACCGAAGTTTGAAATACTAAGCCATGAATCATACGTCGTTCAAAAGACTATAAACCGACTATTCCAAAGAAGTAACACTTGTGCCCATAGTGCCCAATATGTGGAAGAGGAAGAACAAGAAAACTGAAAATTTTGGAAGAATCTTGATATTTTCATAAATCGTTTGAAGTTGGGAAAACTGACAGTTATCGTACGCGAACAAAACCACAGCAACAGATGCCTCAGACACTTGTGTCAAAGATACACAACAATGGCAAAGGTCTGGACAATACAAGGTGAGAAAAAATCTATAACCAATTTTACTTTCGGAGTACTGTGTACTGTGTACATGAGTTTATAAGGGAGAAAAATGACATTCGCGTTCACAGGTCTAATCAATATCAAAATTATAATGGAACCACGACGAGTTTCACATCGTTGGAAAGCTCATGAAAAAATCAAACAAGGTAACATTTGTGTCCATCGCACCCAATCTGTAGAAGAAGAAGAAAACATATTTTTTTAAATAAAAAAAGTTATTTACTTCATTAATTGTTGTTGGAACTTTGCAATACTGACAGTTATCGTATGCCAGAAAAACTCAATCAACATATACAAGGTATTCCTATAGTATCTGCTAACCATTTTTTTCACCCTGTATTGCACTGATCTTTGTGATTGTTGGTGAATATGTTTGATATAAGTGTCTTAGGTATATGTTGGTAGAGTTTTTCTAGCATCCGACAACTCAGTGTTCCAAAGTTCCAAGAATCAATGAAGTAAAAAACTTTTTTTTGTTTTTAAAAATATGTTTTCTTCTCTTTCTATAAATTGGGTACGATGGGCACAAATGTTATCTTGTTAGATTTTTATTTTTCATGAGCTTTCCAACGATATGTAACTCGTCGTGGTTCTGTTATAATTTTGATATTCATTAGACCTGTGTACGCGAATGTCTTTTTTCTCCCTTATAAAATTACGTACACAGTACTCTGAAAGTAAAATTGGTTATAGATTTTTTTCGCACCTTGTATTGTCCCGACCTTTGCCATTGTTGTATATCTCTAATACAAGTGTCTGTTGGTTTTGTTGGCGTACGATAACTGTCAGTGTTCCCAACTTCAAACGATTTATGAAAATATCAGGTTTCTTTCACTTTTTTTTTAGTTTTCTTCCTCCTCCTCTTCTACAAATTGGGCATAAGTATTATTTTTTTTGCAATTTTCGTGTCATTAGGCTTTTCAACGATGTATTATTCATGGCCCTGTAAGAATCAGAAGGTTGACCAGAGGCATGAACGTGAAGGTTGATGATTTTCAAATATTCCTTGCGGATGCGGCCATTTTTTAAAATGCCGGGAAAAGCAATGGTGGAATTTTAGAGGATTTTTAATATGTTATTGCTGACACATTTCTACCCCCATACCAATTTTCAAATTGTCACTAATTTCTTCCTTACTTCGTCAAAAAAGTGGCAATCTTTCTGTACTAGCATATAGCATCTGCAATTTATAGTTGGAATTTTGCGTTCTATAATGTCAAAAGATTAATATAATAATACTCACACAGTCGAACATTACTTGCTATTGGCAACTCCTTAAGTCTGGATATTTCTCTCGTTCTTCACTGACAAAGTTAAAACAACCTGCAGGAAAACTGGGTTTGAGTATTTACTTTTGATGTGCAATTGAGTTGTATTTCTCAGTCAGGGCAACTTCACGTTTTTCCGTATTTTAATGCATTTGATGGATCTAATGTACTTTTTTGGCAATTTAGTTTGTACCAGAAGCACAGATTTAGAGGTTCACTGTGTGAACTTTAAGTCAAGACCCGAAAAACGAGTACCGAGCGGCCGTGGCTCAGTGGTAGAGCCGTAGTTTAGCATCTGGGAGGTCGTGGGTACAATTCCAGCGACCGATCATCCTGACTGAAGTTTTACCAGTCACACCAGGCAATGCCGAGATGGCACCTTAAACTTAGGCCCTGTCCAACAGCTTCTCGCATCCTTTCCCCTCCCCTATCCCGGCCTTAGTCTTAGATGCCTAAAGGTTATAAATAAAATTCAATTTGAGAAATGAGTTAGTTAGTACATAATCATCCATAGATACTATCCTGACCAATTATCAACCAATTCTCCATTTTTCTTCAGCTTCTGTCAGCAATGGAAGATATTTTTCAGAGCTGCAATTATCTCCATCTTCAGCCCTTTATGGAGTTCGTACACCCTGCGAAAAACCAGCCGCAATGGTGCGCGACTGGTTTAAAGAAAATTATGGCAATTTCTAACACATGACTTGACCCCCTTAGATCGCCGGATATGAACCCTATCGAGCACATGTGGGATATCATTGAACGGAGTGTTCGTGCCCAGGATTCTCCACCTGCAACAAAATTGTGGACGGCAATCGAGACTGCATGGCTGCACATTCCTCCAGCAGACTACCAGCGGCTTATCGCGTCTCTGCTACGTCGAGTTGCTGAACTTCGCTGTGCTCGCGAAGGTCCCACACGTTATTTGGTAGGTATCCCATGAATGTTAGCAGTTCTGTGTATGGAGGGTGTCGGGAGAAAACAAGAAATGTCACGAAACAGGTTTACTGAGAAAATCAAGTTTTAATTCCTTAATGTTTAAACGGCTCAACAAATATGTAATATTGTCTCTTGAGATCTTTTATGAGTTATTTCTTCGTTCCTTGACAGTACTCGTATTGTGGTTACAATTTTCCCCAATAGTAGCTAAAATCGCTACAAATGGACATCCCTGGTTTTCTCCCAACCCCCTTCACATATTGATATTATTGTAAGACACCTTCTACTGTGTGCAATCTTATAAATACACCTAATTTATAATCACCAACATTTAAACAATTTTAGCAGGACTGCATCTGAGTTAAGCATTGTGACATACTGCGATTTTACAGATTCTGGTAGCAAGCGACCTCTAAATATTACTCAAAATTAACCAAATTTGATCAAAATTATTTTGATGGTTAATGGAACAGATTGTAAATGTGCCCCGTTTGAGTTTTCCAAATTTTGAAAATAAGGACCAACCATATATTTTTTCCAAGGCGTGTGGGTCTGGGACGGTGCCCACCCAGCATCGTGATGCAATTGAGGAGCTGCTATGAATAAAAGACAGTGGCGGTCACAGTGAGAGCGTAGGCTCTCCTGTCCGAGCCCGTCTGGTCAGCGTGGGAGCAGTAGAACATTCTTCTCCCTCCGGGGAGAGACCTCATCCAGTAGTGGATCTAATATGGCTGTGACTTATTATAAATATATATTTATTAGAGATTGGTCGATACCAGAATTTCTCGATATTCGATACCCGATACTTATTTCTGACCTTCGATACTCGATATTCGATACTTTCTTCAACATTACAATGCAAACGATACATATGTAAATAAAAGTAATATATAAATTAGAGGTGGGTCGATACTAAAATTTCTCGCTATTCGATAGCGGTACTTATTTCTGACCTCCCGAGTTCGATATTTTCTTCAATACTATTCTACAATGCAAATGATACATATGAAGTATTCAGCGAAAGAAAGGGAAAGTTACACTTTAAACAAAATGAATTTGTACTTGTAAGAAGTACTACGCAATGACAGCTAACCGCTCGGAAAGTTTGACTCCAAAATCTAAAAAAAATCACCAAGTTATAGCGGTATTAAAAATATGAGAGTATTTCTATGGATATTCTAAGGATATCCCAAGTATATTGACAAATACGTCGAGAACAATTTATATTTGCAGATATTCTCAGAATATTCCTGAAACTCAACCTAGA
Source organism: Lepisma saccharinum (assembly GCA_022664845.1). Taxonomy (NCBI): domain Eukaryota; kingdom Metazoa; phylum Arthropoda; class Insecta; order Zygentoma; family Lepismatidae; genus Lepisma; species Lepisma saccharinum. The sequence goes on along the minus strand of JAGDQP010013105.1, from coordinate 25,106 downwards.
ACATCCTTGTAATATTCCAAAAAATATATATCCTAATATATCCTTATTTGATCCCAAATATTCTGGGACATTATACCCATATTGTGGATCTAAATAGGATATACCTGGAATACATATCCTGTGCTATGTTGGCAGTGCCGGATCTAGGGGCGGACCGAAGGGGAAAACGCCCCGGGCGGAACGTTTAGAGGGCGACAAATAGCTAAAAATAAAAGCTCCTAAAAAGGAAGTAAAATTTCCTACTACATTGAAACCGACATAAACGTGTCCAAAATGTCAATATTGTAACAAACGTTATTGAAAGGAAACTATCGCAGATATCGATAGGTGTTTGAGAAATGAACCAGAAAACACAAATATGCTCACTGAGAGACCAAAATGGATATAACCCCTTTTGGAAGTAAACTCCTCAAATAGCAATATATGCTTATTATTACATATTTAAAAACTACTTATAAAACATAATCAAACACTGCAATTTGAGGTGATTTACAACTTAAAATGTTTAACTTGTATGCTGAGTTAACTTATATCTATAGTAAAAAATATTTGCTCAGTTTAGCGCTCCCTGAATCCTGCGCCTGGGGTATATGCCCTGTCTGCTCTCCCCTAGTTACGTCCCTGCTACAGCTCAGCTTGTTTAATGTTGTTAATAAATAAATAAATAAATTTTCCGCCAGAAAGAAATACTTGACAATTAAAATCATTGAAAAAAATACTATGTTTTTCAAGTGCTTAATAAACTATATACGTCTCATTACATCTCTTCCATAAACACAGCCTCTGGATCTGTTCTTCTGTCGCATCTTATGAATGAAGTTTTTACATACTTCTTTAAATACAATAGTCTACCTGGTGTGATTATTTGGTAAAGCTCTGGCGCCGAAACGTTACAGCGCCGAACTTAACGGGTCCGATAAAAATGGAGGTCTGAACTGATCATACCCTGAGATTATAGGTAGTCACCATAGGGAAAAACTCTCTTTAGTTTTTGCTCACTTTTTACTGAATGTATTGCGTAATGTGTACATTTTGTTATTTCAAAGTTGACTCTCAGATGGCAATAAAGACTTATCTTATGACTTTTAATATGTTTCCAAAATGTACTATGAAACGTAGTCCAAACGCTTTGGATGAGTAAAACAAACAAAATTAAGTACAGACAAATGTGTGAGATACAAAGGAATATCAGTTAAAGAAAAATAGTTTATTGAACAATTTTGAGTCTCGCGCATAAGTAAGGAACAGTTTCGTGATAAAGGCTAATAGTACAATCCTCATCTCCAATTAATTTCATTGAATTTGCAGCTAGGACATTGTGTAGTATAGACTTTGAAAATAACAACCGAATTTGAGAAGTTATTTACACTTGAATTGTAATCATGGGGGTTTGACATTACCCATACAAATAAAGTGCACAATAGAAGCTTAAATATGCAATTGTTACACGATTAATGGGATATTCACCTAGTATTGGGTCACCTCCAAACCGGAGAAGGCATCGAGGTAAATCCACCAATGCAGTCTGCTGAGTGTTCATAATTCAGTTGCATTCGTAGGTGTTGGATCAACAGTTTCATTCCACAGGAACTCCACGGAGTTTACGGCTGGAGATAGTAGTGGTAACTGGTAATTACACTAAGCTTAAAAGCTACTCCAACAGTGTCCATTAAGCCATAGACCGAAGAAAACGGCGTCATGTCTTACTGGAAAATCCCGTCTTTGGTATTATGAAGTACACAAATTGTCGCAACTGGTCTTGAAGCAGGAGGACGCAGAGTCGGTAGAGAGAATCTGACAAAGATGTTTCTATATAGATGCAACAGCTGTACCATCCCATCCCAGGCGAACACGTTTCACACTAATATAAAGCTATCGTCAGTTCGAACGAGTATGATGCAAGTGCCAAAATCGAACACGTGCATGAGCCCCGAACTACCTGACGGACTCTTCGGAACTATCCCTCGTGTCTTCCAAGGTCCAATTTCGATGTTCATTAGTTCAAGCAAGCGTATGGCTGTATGACTTGGCGCTAGCGGCGGAATTCCCGTAGGTCGCCCGCTTTCATAGTCCATAGCAGTCGATATATTTTCCTTTATGTCTCCCACAAACAAGAGTAAAGCTACTGAAAAAGATGAATAGCTTTGATGCTAGAAAGCTTAAAAACCAAAACTTTTCACGTGGCACGATTCTGTATCAGCTCTAAGGGTTGATTTATTACAAAACGTTACTGTAGAGCACTCGTGGCTACAGGAGTCTACCCCGAAGCATGACTCTGAGTATGGATACGGATGCGGAAAGCGAGTGAGTGGAGAAAGGAGAAACGAGCGCAGTGGCAGAATGCGACACAAATATTACTTTACTTTGTAAGAAATGCATGCATTTCTATACAGAAATAAATTCCTCAACAGATTACAATTACCACTCTAATTTGATGCAGCAACTAATATCGTAAATCTTGATAGTCCAATGCATGCAGATATGTTTACGAAATGCATGTCCTTTTTCTTAAGAAAAGAAAAGTATCACACATCGATCAGAAAGGCAACATATAAAGGACTATATAATGATCAAATAGGTCAAAAGAAAATTATATTTTATATTTTTTTGTTCAACGATGAGGCCGGTGTTCGTGTCTACGCAGTATTTTACTATACTAGTAATATTTGGCTAAACAGTAAAAGCGAAGCAAATACCAACCACTAACAGCAACGCGAAACGTAATGCCACACGAGGCTTTAGAAACAAAAAGCGAGAATATCTAACGCAGAAGATAAGAGGAAAACGGCAAGACAAATGACATATGAGATCTATACATCGTTAAGAAAAGGTTACTAAGCGAGTCTAGCGATGTTTAGAAACGAACGAAGATATTTCTAAAGCGGTTTCGACTAAAATTATCTATGTGTGGGAAAGTTAATTCTACAAACTTCTTAATGTAGACAACGGAGACCAAGCAGATGAATTTCACATGTATACCGCACAACCACGGATAAACGAACTTAGCGAGATTGAAGTCGAAATGTGGATAAAGAAACTGAAATTTTTCAAATCACCAGGAATTAGACAATATTCCAGCCGAATTAATTAAAGTGGGAAGAACGGCACTAATCAAGCAACTACATAAATTGATAAGTATTATAAGGAGAAAGGAGAAATTTCCAAAGGAAGACAAAGACTCAATAATAGTTCCAGTTTATTAAAATGGCGTACCGCTGAATCTCGATACTACCAACATGTTACATATTGAGTAATATCCTACTAACACGCCTAAGTGTATACGTAGATAAAATAATTGGAGATCACCAGTATGAATTTAGAAGAAACAGATCCACGTTGGACCAGATTTTTGTTTGAGATAAATAATAGAGAAGAAATGGTAACACAGTGGAACTGCTCACCAGCTATTTACTGATTTTAAGAAAGCTTTTGATTCTATCAAAAGGATAAAGTTATACAGTATCCTGTTACGATTTGGAATTCCGAAAAATCTTATACAACTAGTGAGGATGTGTTTCAGCGATCCCATAAGCAGAGTACGGATTGGTAATAATATTTAGATAGTTTCGATATTTGCAAATGGATTGAAACAATGTGATAGCTTATCACAACTACTGTTTAACTTTGCGTTAGAATATGTTATTCTCAAAATAAAAAAGTAAAAAGCGACTAACATTGAATGACTTGAATCAATTGTTCGTGTACGCGGATGATGTAGATTTAATAGAAGAATATATAGATACACTACAAAGTAACACCGATGTCTTAGTAGAAGCATGCGATGAAATGCTATACAGGTAAACGTAGAGAAAACAAAACACATGATAACAAACCAAAACGCAGGGGATAAAGGACATAGATACCTAACAATTAAGAATAAGAAGATAGAGAAAGAAAGAAATTTAAATACTTGGGAGCATACGTAACAAGCAAAAATGGGGTCAGGGAAGAAATGAAATGTCGCTTAGCATCGGTTAACGCATGTTTCTATTCACTCCAGAAAGTCCTAGCCTCGCGAGTAATATCAACGAAGACAGAACAGTTATTCTGCTGGTAATATTTCACGTTTGCGAAAGTTGGAAATACGACCCTGACAGTTGAATAACACAACTGCCTATTAATTTCAATACACCTCATAAAACTGTGTGTGATTTTTCTTGTGTGTGTGTGTATGAAAATGTTGATCAAACTAAGGTAATTTAACATCGATATGAATTTGAGAAAAGTGCACAGATTGTAACTAATACATGCAATTTTGCAATACATTTATTGATTCCTTTCAAAATTTTGCTCTCATCAAATAAAATCTATCTTTAGCAGCAATCACATCAAGCAAACCAGAGGGATTGTTTCGATTAACATATTCAAGGTGCTAATTTCAGTTGCACTCTATTTCCCTCGTAGCAACTTCCAATTTGAACATCTCGAATACATTTGTCGAAATGATCCCAAAGAGAAACATTTGCAGACGAACAATTTCATAGAAACTATGACCTGCATTTCTTAAAGCAACTATTGCAGATCATCGTTCAACCGATAATGTCTTCTTTCGAGCAATTTGCACAATTCTTCACAACCCCTGCCAGCACAAACAACATTTTAGTAGAAGATTCTAGCACAATTTGACTACTACAATTATTTTAATTTTCAACGAATCTTTTGTCAAACTGGATTGTGCATGTATTTCATACCTCTAATCGTATTATAATCTTATGTTGCTAATTTTCGTCGGTGTTAAACGAGTCCTTCAGTTGTTTACTTACCATTCTCTGTCGCTTTCGTTATATCCCTTGCTCAGCAGTGAATGCCAGGCTGGCGAATATATAATTCGTTCATGTTTGATATTGTGCACGGCTATTTCAAAATACTTCTTCTCTTCTTATTGGTGAACTAAATTACTAACATGATAAATTTTAAGCTTGTATTCGCTTACTCCTAGTGCATCTTATATAATTTGAAAATTACTTTTACTCTTAAAAGTTGCTTCTATTACAATTCTAACTGTATTGAAAATTACTGGTAGCTCTAGTCTTAAAAGTTGCTTCTATTACATTTGTAACCGTAACTCCAATAAGCCTGTAATTCAATTTACCATTTCTAATAAGGAATTTCTTACAGAAACGGAATCATTACGGAAAGTATATAAAAATGGACGGTTAATATGATTAAAGCAATTACATTTATTACCATTACCGTGTCATTACGGAAAATATGTAAAATCTCCGGTAAAAGTGAATAAAAAGGGGAAAATTTATGTACTTCTCCCACACTGACCAGACATATTGGGAGAGGAGAGCCGAAGCTCTCAACTGTGATCGCCACTGTCTTTTATTCACAGCACACTGTCTTTTATCACGATGCTGAGTGGGCACCGTTCCAGACACATACACCTTGGAAAAATCCTTGGCAGCTCCGAGAATCGAACCCGGGACATCTCGACACGCTAACTACTAGGCCAACGGGGGTGGATATTGATATGGGTCGATATCAGAATTTCTCGAAACTCGATACTTGGTTCTTTCTTCAACATTGTTCTTCCCCACACAGCACAGGTACATTCTAGGAATATGCGTAGAATATTCTACGAATATCTGAATGTCCGGAATAATTACATATCCTAAGGATATTCCAAGTACATTCTACGAATATGTCGAGAACAATTATTCTTTGGAGATATTCAACTCAGAATATTCTTTTAATCTTCTAAAAACAATATCTTTATTTGATTTCAAATATTCTGGGACACTGTACGCATATTGTGGATCTAAATCCCATAGGCCTGGGATATCCTGTGCTATTTGGGACTATGCAAATGATACATATGTAACCAAAAGTAATATATAAATATAATGTGTTCTATCGTTTAACTGTTCTACTGTATTATCTTCTTGTATCTCAAATACTTACAATAAATGTGTATATTTTGATTTTAAATATGTAATTCTTTATAACTTTGTTTCACAGAAGAGTGGAAGTCTTGTTTTTAAAATTTGAAACTGTTAAAGTTACGGTAATACTTCTTTCATTTAATTGGCTATAGAGCAGTTCCACGAATTTGTCATTGCCGATGGTAAAACTTAAAACATATGGTGGATTTATTTTAATTAATGTAATCGATTCTTAGAGGGTATACGATTCATGTACAATGAAAAAATAATGGTACAATGGCGTAATTAGCTTTTGTTTTGCGGTTATTAAAAAATCATGAGAATAGCTACAAGTTTACTTCATTTTAGCAGTTAATTATTCAGGTAAAAATGTAGAAATTTAAAATTATACAGAAAGGTAAATTAAACTTCGTTGTTTTCTATGTTGACATAAACTATTGGTTTGTTTGTTAATAAACGTCCTCACGCCCTGGCAAGCATGTTATGCTCTATAGTAAAGATACGAATGAAATGCTATATGAATGATAAATATTATATTCGTTAAAAGTATTTATTTAATATTTTATGGAATTATCTTTGATTTTGTGATAAAAAGAGCTTCGAAGAATATGATTCGAAGTTTTACGGGTTGCAAACCAGTTAGGTGTATTGCAGATGTTTCAAGCGTTGCTCGGTAGATGACAGCACAACTACAATGGTAGTTTGGTAGTTAAAATGGATTTTTCATTATATCAAACGATTTGTTTTATCGGCATAAGAGTATAGTGAGTTAATTTAATAATTGTTATAATGCTGAGTAAAAGATTTTGTATATTATGACAATGAAATAAGATTTAGTCGCTATTGTTTAGTGAACCCAGGTGTGTAAAAAGCTAGGTTGGGGTCAATAAGACTAGAGGTATATTTCGTATTTCAAACATTTTTCCTAATGACAATAAATTTTGTGCAAAACATTCGTTAAGCAATACAATGCGTCACAAACTGACATTCAGAATATACTATTCGACTGTAATTGCTGTATATCTCCGAGATGTTAAAAAAATACTTAATTGACATATGATATGCAAGCAGAAGTATTGAGGATCACGTTCTCGATTAAATAACACGTTATTTTTAAAATACTACTTATTATATAATATTAAAGTTGCAGTAACGCACTGACATTTTCATAACTAGCACTTACACTTTGATATACATTTCCCAAACTCTGAAACCATGGGCTTAACACAACTTTCTGATGTACAACTTAATAGTGGAATGTTTGGAGTTTTATTTTCATTAAAACAAGATTAAGTTGTAGGTAGTAACACCATATAGGAAGATAAAAAGAGCCTGACATACTGACATGATCATGCAATCGAGTTTAAATTATAATACTTGCCAGGCCGGTAATAAGACTAGACAGAAATAGGTCATTCATTTATGTCAATAATTAAAAGAAAAAGCTTGATATGTATGTATTTTTAATTTTGCATTCCAACATTTTTAGCTCTATAACTCATAATTAGAATTAGTAGAATCGTAGTTTTTTTTAACTTTTTATATAATCCAACAGCAGAAGCTCACCATGAATTTGTACTAAGACTTGTTAAAGTATTTTTAGTAAACACATATCGTATACCCAGGGCTGCAGCTTGTATTTTTGCAAGGGAAGCAATAAGTGATTTTGGCACCTCTTCGAATGAGCCAAAAATGTACAACGTCCGTTCCTTATCTTCATTTGCAGCATCCAGTCCGGTGTGTGTGTGTGTTTTTTTTTGTTTTTTTTGCATTTACACCCACCAAACCGAAAATCCTGGCGGAATCCCTGCGAGGCACGTACACCCTTTGGTCTCCCGTACTTGCGGCTCTGGGTACCGTGCAAGAGCTGATTGCACTAACCTACAAAATGTACGCTGTATGTTTGACTTTTTACTACAAGGCTTCACTTATTCGTAGAATCGCTCTAATATTGATTTAAAATTTTTAACTTTTGGAACATAAGAATTTTGACCACGCATTAAATTGAATAGTGATATTTTGTCTAGGATCTGTAATTGAATCCGTTAGTTTATTTATATCAGAATATACCAAATAAAGCAATACTTACAAGGTAAATTCATCTAATAGTGTATTCTAAATGTCAGTGTGTGACGCGTGGAATCGCTCTATATCAAAATATATGAAAAACAACAATAACATCTAAAAGTATTTTTCAATTATTGGATGTTGTAGGTTTTTTTTTTAAAAAAAGGAATACGAGCATTTCCACTCGATCGCAATGAAGTCAACTTTTGTCACGCTCTTTTTGTTTCACTTTTGACTACTTCTCTTTTGAGGTTTGTACTCATCACAGCTAGTCGGTATATGAGGAATAAACACATCGAGGCAAATTGCTTTTATAGATTATAAAATTACCGTTATTTTTTTGTCTATGTTTGCTAAATAGCTTCGCAGTGTCTTTGTGTAGTAACTACTAATCAAATCAAGAACTATGCAAAATCTGCCGGTTTAATCAATCCGAACCGCACGCGCGGGCTACTTCCGCTCGGCGAGATCAACTGTGACCCCGATAGGTGAGCATGGGATATCATATCCCATGCTGTTCCCACGGGATCCCATTGGCTGCGGGTCCCTTCAGGTTGTGTCCGGAACGGACGGTGTGAAACTCGATCCGCTTTATTATTTTCTCACAATATATGACCTAGTACAATATTATTGACACATATAAAAATAGTGAGCAATAGGTATCATGTATTCAACGTGGCAAATACGTCGATTCATAGAATACACATCAGCAATGTTGTCGGATATAATAAGCACTAGTTTAGGATACATGAGAAGGGCCGCCACAGCTGCGGCAAGGAACTCGGTGACTAAGATAGGATATGCTTGAGAGAAGCGAGCCACAATAATGTCGGTTCCATCTTTCAACAAAACTGCGATGGACGTAGGGGTGCCATCCACAAACACAGTAGTACCGACAAAGTCGGGTTAAAACAAATCGCAAGGCACTGATAAAGTTTTCTTAAGTTGAAGCACTGTCCACAGAGGAAAGATATTTTCGGTGAGAGCAGACACTAGCGGAAAGCTCAACGATGTAAGCGGATCGGCCCAACTAATGTAGCCAGCAATGACTGTTCGAAGACGGGAAGAGGCTACCGAAAACAGCGTTGGGGCAAAGTGCAAATATTAAGGTAATTAGTCAAAATAGACACTGACATAGTTATTGTTGACAATTTAACTCCTAGATAAACGAGTTCCTTGGTAGACACTAATACACCTTTCTTAATATTAACTTCAATGTAGAGTTGCATAGTAAGGACACTGCGTGATTCACTTGTGACACTGAGCTGTAAAGGAGTATGTCATCATAATACACAGGATATATGTACACACATCACTGAGGAGAAAGTTTAATTCTTTTCGCATGGCCGTTTGCATTAATAATGGCGATAATGTCCATCCCATTGGTAACTTCTTAAAACGAAAATGCCGCATGCCACATTTAATACCGAAGAGTTGACGTGTATAAGCGGCAAAAGTAATCTGGTAGAAACCATCTCTGAGGTCAATTTTGGCAAAAACAGTTTCTGTTGGCACTTTGTTCACCAAGTCCGTGACGCGTGGTAAGTGAACGGGAGGAGAAGAATAACTGGAGGTCCAATCATGGTAGTCGTATATTATCTTCTTGCCTTCCTTTGGCTCATCCTTCAGCTTATCTTCCATTATTTTGTATAGTTCTTTGGAGCTTGGCAATTAAGCGTCATTTTTAACCACCGTTTTCAGGATAAACAAAATGGACAATTGTTTAAAGATTATGCTGCCGTCTGGTTTCTCGACCACAAAAGCATGAAAGAATTTCAAAATTAAGTGGGGAGGAGCTTGTAAGATGTCTCCTAACGACATGTCATCAAGAATTGGTAAGAACGCACGAGGAGTGCCACGCATGGAAAAGGGACGGTTATCCGGCGGAATATGGTATAAAAGCGCTGCGGTGACCAATTTCCCAGGGGGCGAAAAAGGCTTCAATATCTCAAGATTGAGACAGTTCGGCAAACTGTAGAACTGGGGAACGCAAGCGTCCTAATCGTCAGAAGGGGCCCATTCCGAAACCGTCCCTGGTTCATCTACCTCATCGAAAGGAGCGTCTCCTGCATGGTCCATGTCAGGTGCAGGTTGGATTTTGCTAAGATATTGAATGAGTTGTCTCCAGAATTCCCAATCGTCGGGTAATACGTTCTAGGGTTCCTGTATTAGAAGGTAGCGAAGAACATCGGTATTGCGAGCTTGGGGCAAATACAAGAACATCAAGCGGAGGTCGTCTGGAGACCACTGTAAATCTTTTTGGCGAAGGTCATGTTCAAGCAGAAGGTCGGCGAGAGGATCTGGTACTTGCCGCGGCGGCTCAGGAACGGAGTCTTCATACTGGACCAGGTCGCCGAAAGGTTCCACCAAAAAATCAATTTGATTATGAAAAGTTTGAGGGCCCAGTCTTGCGGATTCCCTCCTTCTTCGTCTTCTTTCTCTCCGTTCACGAGCGAAAAGTAAGTAGAATGGGCCACAATCACGCAGTGTCTGGACTATGCAACTTTAAACTAGCAGTTAATATTAAGAAAGTGTATTAGTGCCTATGAAGGAACTCGTTTACCTAGGAGTTAAAGTGTCAACAATAACTATATCAGTGTATATTTTGCCTAAGTATCTTCATATTTTGCGCTATGCCCCCAAAGCTATTTTCGGTAGCCTCTTCCCGTCTTCGAATAGTCATCGCTGGCTACATTAGTTGGGCCGATCCGCTTACATCGTTGAGTTTTCCGCTAGTGTCTGCTCTCACCAAAAATATCTTTCCTCAGTGGACAATGCTTCAACTTAAGAAAACTTTATCAGTGTCTTGCGATTTGTTTCAAACTGACTTTGTCGGTACTACTGTGTTTGTGGATGGTACCCCTACGTCCATCGCAGTTGTGTTGAAAGATGGAACCGAACTTTTTGTGGCTCGCTTCTCTCAAGCATATCCTATCTTTGTCACCGAGTTTCTTGCTGTATCTGTGGTTGCCCTTCCATGTATCCTAAACAAGTGAGTATTATGTCCGACAACATTGCTGTAGTGTATTCTATGAATCGACGTATTTGCCATGTAAACTACCTGATACCTATGTTCACTATTTGTATACCTGTGTCAATAATTTTGTACTATGTCATGTATTGTGAGAAAACAATAAAGCGGAACGAGCTTCACGCCACGCCGTCAGCTCCTGACGCAACCTGAAGGAACCCACAGCCACGGTTCGGTCCCATATCCGCGTTCGGTCAAGAGCTGCATTGGTTATATTGAACAAAACCAAAACAAACTACCGGTATTACTGGTTCACATAGCTACCTATAAAATGTCAAGATTTTGAAAGCTTGTATCTAGAAAATAATTAGAACTACAAAGGCGGTATTGCACTCAAATTATAGGTAATTTGATTTTCAATAAAACGTATTCGAACACTTTTTGCTGTAAACTCAACCACTGGGGGAGATAATCAGCGATTTTTGAAGAATAGTCGAAACACTTTGAAGAAAATAAAGATGGCGTTGTATTTCAAAATGGCGGACTCGAAAATCGGTCATCTCCCTACAAATTGATTGTACTGAAGGTATACAGTAGAAGAACTATGCAAAATCTGTCGCTTTAATCCAGCATCTCACGGTTCTGGCTATTATTTGCTCTAAGTGACCACACCTTTACTCGAGGACTCAGATATGTAAGTTTTTACAAAAGTTTTGATGAACAGATGTAGCGTCTGTCGAAGGACGTTCTACCATTTCATTCAGAGCAACAAACGAAGGTACCTTCAATATTTTCTACCCGAAGATTTTATGTTTATTTTTCAATGTTACAATTTGATTTGCTCGGAAAGATTTAGAACAATAGCTTGCAATAATCTCAACAAGTTTTACCTAATTTCTTTTGTGCTCATTGATCTTCTCCTTATAATTAAAATATAGGGAAAATAAAATCAAAAGAGTAGGATATTTAACCTATAGTTTAGGAAAAACGTAAAGGAAAAGCTCTCCATATAAATATAAAGGATGTCCAGGTTACTTCAGATTCCTGATAGATGTCAGACAAGGAATCAGGTAAGAAAGAGTGGTTTTTCTTTCCCCAGGACTGCAATTTTATGGAGGTAGTGACTTTCAGATTAAGATTATCGCTGACTGTAATGGGGGGCTTCTTTTGTGGAAAATAACCAAATCTTACGATTACTGTGGTCGGTCAATCTCATGCCTCGCTTAGGCCACTTAAAAGTATATTCTGACTTAACCTTCTATTTCTTTAAAGTTAAGAAAGAAAATATTCCACAAAAGCAACTCACATTATCCAACGGAAAATATAATGGATATATAATTGATTTGTATCTAAAATGGCATTCATGGGCTTTTTTCAATTTTGTGCCTCTCAGAATGTGAAACATTCTTTTTGTGGTGTTTTTTGCTCTGAAATCTAAATGGATTTAAGGAAATAAGAGCACATAATATTACATATACGTGTGTAATATTGATGTAAACTAAGGTTGAAATTATGACAAAATTTAAAAAAGATTGTAACACTTAAGTACTTAGTCAGGCGGTTTCTTGATCCGCGCAAATAATCCCATATGCTTATGGCCATAGAGTTATAAAATCTCCACTAGAGGCAGTGGTTGGCGCCGCTGCTAAAGTATAATGCCAGGGCCCGCAGGGCCACCGAAGCTGGACTTCTGGCCACCAAGGCCACTTTCGTCCTTTTGATTTTTGGGGGGCAATTTTTGGGAATTTAATTGTTTATTTATTTGTTAAAAGAGAATCGGATGTCCGCAAAGAATCAATAGCCCTATCTATATAATTCTGTTAGACTTTTAATTAATTTATCATCTAAGAAGAGCACGATAATTACACAGGAATGCATAAGAATGTAATAAATGTACAAGAAGTGTACAAAAGCCAATTATTTAGTAATCTGCAACAATAATAATTTGGATTTAAATTTTTTTGTAAGGTAAGGTTATTTAGTGGAGATAGGAAATGGGTTTGGTTCAATGTTAAATTGAGTCCTTATACATCTTCATCCTGCTTTTATTCTTCAAAGTGCCGAACGCGCTTAGTTGATTTGAGAAATGTGTTTGAATATTTTTTTAATTTGATTTTGTATATGTAATTAATTAATATGTGAGGTTTCATTTGTAAGCCTTTCTTTTTGTGTTGTTCTTTTTGTATTTAGTGAAAGGTTGCTGTCCCACGTAGAGATGTCCATCTGTTGACTGCAATATATTCAATCTAAATTGAAAAATATCCTTCGACGCAGAATTAATTAGAAATTCTGTCTAAAGATTCTTTACTTTGTGGAATGGCCAAAGTGAAAATAGTGGATACCCATTTCGTACTTTGTTCTTCCAAAATTTGATATCACTCTCCTCCAGAGTGCTGACTGGGATATTTGGTTGTTTCTTTATTATTTTCTTTAGCATTAGAAGAGCAACTTGCATTATCTGGTTTATTTGAAATAGCATCTTGATCTTGTAGATCCGGATTATACATAATTTTTGTGTTTGCTCTAAAAAAATTTTGAGGGAGAAAGTGTTTTCTATTATTTGGCCTTAATGGACAATTTGATGCCCCTATACGGTATCCTGTAATTTTTCAAGTTGCACAATAGTTCTTGTTAGGAGTCTTTTTACAATCGAAACTCAAATTATTACCCCCACACTTATAGCAAGAAGGATCATTTTTACAAGGGAAATTACTGTGGTATTAGTAGCAAGAGAAACATGGGATCGGTCTACCAGTAGAAATAGATCCTTCCACCTTATATCTGGAGAAGCCAATTATTAAGCCATTTGTAATTAGATAATTCACCAATTCTGGATATTTTGTGAAAAGTCTGATCAGAGTATCATTGAAACAAGACGTATGTCATTAAAAAATTGTATATAAAAATTATCTCATTTTCGGACAGCTTTAACTTGATATTTAAGTTCCACTAGCTATCGAAAGTGACACTATCGAGATCACAAAGAAAAGAAGAAGATCTGGTTCCCCTGGTTAGCTTATAAGATACTGGAAAAGTTATTTGAGAATGAAGAAGAATGTATTTAAATTTAGGGTAACAATTTTAAAACTATTAAAAACGACATTGTTTTTTTTTATTTCCGTGGGGACACAAGTGGTTGAGAATCCAAGTTAAACTGTAGACCCCATCCTTAAAACGCCATCTGCATGCAATGGAAGGCAATGGCAAATCACCATCGGTTCACCTAGCTCTGGGACCTTCAGGTCAAGACCTGCCATCGGGCAGAACACCCATCATCATCATCATTGTTCTTAATAATTTAACAAGTCTTTTCAACAGCACAAGATAGTCGGCCACCGTAGCTCAGTGGTAAAGCGTTGATGTAGCATTCGGGAGTTCATGGGTTAGATTCCCGCGGTCGACCATCCTGACTGAGGTTTTTTTTTTAGATTTTTTGCTCAGGAACACCAGGCAAATGCAGGGATGACACCTTCAACATATGCCCTAGGAGAACACCATCCCGAATCCTTTCCCCTCTCCTATTCCGGCCTGAGTCTTAGTTGCCTAATGGCCATAAATAAAATTCAACAACACATTAAGGGCTTAGAACTAAATTTTAAATAGAGAGATATAATTATCATTTTTTCTACGCGAATAAAACCACTTTATTTCCAATAGGCCTAAATGAAAACAATTCAGTATTTCTGAATGTAAGAATACTTATTTTTATGGATATTTCTTTTTGGCATTGAAGGACAGTTTCATAACTATGGATCTAACACGATAAAATACCTTCGCATCAAATAATTCTAATTAAAGATGCGTGTTTTCTTTTACATTTCTAGCAGACATAATCTGCACGAAAGAGCGTCTTACATAATGAAATAGTTTTCACGGAATAATTTTAAATGATAATTTATTTGTGAAATAATACATTAATTCCTTTCTTATATTTCTCAGTACAACCGTAAGCTGCACAGAAGATCGGCATTTTCTTCTCAAATACAAAAGAAACAACTATAACAAACAATGCCAAAGAGCGAAGCATAGCAGCCATATGATAGCAACTCACAATACGTGTTGTTGCGAAACAAACATACTCTCGCTCAGCTTTCAAGTAGCGCCGCGTTAGCAGCGCCAATCCTGACTCTAGTGGAGGTTTTATAACTCTATGCTTTTGACAAATTCACACAAACTTTGTACCTGTACAACAAAGTATCTGCTGCAATTGATACCGTAAGATTTTTTGACGTAGCACCTTAAATTGAATACACATACAATAATGTTTATTTCGCTGTTTGAGACTACTCAACTTTGAAATATGAATTTAAAGCTTCATTATAAGTCAATAAGAAATTAAGAACTGATAACAAACGTGTTAAGCATTAGTATGAGAAATTTATAAATGATTTAGCGTTTTTTGAGTTGCATTAGCCACTGAAACATTTCGTGCGCAACAGATGGAGCCAGTGTAAGTTCACACATTTTGAATGCTCTCGTTTCTATATGTCTACTACAAGTTTTAAAACTTTAAGCGATTGGAACAGAAATTATGTTTCAAGTACGCCGTTGACGATTACTGATAGTTCCAAGCTCTTGGAAACAGGTGTAACGCATTTGCAAAGACTCTTGCAGATATTATTTAAACTTTTGTGATTGTATTTGTGTCAAATAGTATTTAAATAATAAGTTTAAGCATAATCTTCAACTTCGGAAATTCTTACTGCTTTATTTTCAGATGGAACAATTCCACGAATATGTCATACCCGATGCCAAACACTGAAACATCCTGTGGATTTATTTTAATTAGTGCAAACGATTTAGTCCTTGTGCCAGGCAAGTTGTTGGTATAAAATTGCGGGACCAGATGAAACTTTCAGCACTTGTACACTGGCATGTATAGAGCACGAAAATACGTGATATACATTCCAAAGAGGAAGCTATCCAAGATGGCGGCCATTCAAAATGGTGGCCAACGCTATTTATTAAAATCCACATATCTCGGCTACGAGTTATCCGATTTCAATCATTCTTTTCTTAAATTAAAAATACTTTTATTAGCTACATTTTTGTTTATGAGCAATATTTTCGTAAATCTAATAGTTTTTTAGTTAAATGTAAAACAGTTTCATTTTAGCCTAAAATATTTTCTTATTTTATATTTAACTTTGAAACGATTGGTTTTAGATAAACCTATGTCCTTACACAATATATAGCGTGTAACTTAGGCTTTAATTAAAAAAATATCAATTAAATCCGACAAGTATAACCAGAGATATCGACAATTGTTTGAAAATTTTTGCAGTACGAGTTAGCATTATGGAGGCCCTCTTGCGTGTAGAAGCTACATGATGATTCGGTATAAAACAGGGGGACCAGATGAAACTTTCAGCACTTGTACACTGGCACGTATAGAGCACGAAAATACGTGATAGACGTTCCAAAAATGTAGCTATCCAAGATGGCGGCCATTCAAAATGGTGGCTATCGCCAATTTTCAATGGTATATATATCAGCATCGCATATCTCGTCTCTAAGTTATTCGATTTCGATGGTTCTTTTTAAAATGAAAGATAATTTATTTTAGTTCAATGAGCAATATCTTCATAAATCTAATATTTTTTTTCAGTTAAATATAAAAATGTGAATTTTAACCGAAATCATTTTTATTAAATTTTTTATTGAGACAGATTTTAGGTTTAGGCGAAAATTTCTTTTCAAAGAAGGAGGAAAAAGAAATTTTTATGCATGGTATTTTCTTTTTAAATTTGCATAATATTTTCTAAAAAATATTAGAAAACTACTATTTTTAGATAAACAAATGCGTTTGAAAGAGACACTGTTTTTATGTGAAGAAAAGAGCAATAATACGCTAATTAATAATCTGAACCAGAGCAATGCGTATTTCTGTAACAACTGCAACGCAGGATGGCAAGTACAACAGTTTCTGGTGCAAATGCTCCGGCGATCAAATTTATGCATAGCTTTCCTTCGCTGTCCTTTCTCCATTCACACTCTTCAGCCTTTGGTATACTTAAGAGTATTTTCCAAGCCTTCGTATCTAAATCCCTATCTGGAAATTTGCGCGTTCCAATGTATCCTTGCATGATGGTAGTTAGCAGCAATCGACTTCACCCGCCTTTCGATGTAAATAATTTCATCGCAGCTCATTGGCACTTCCAATTTATATTTTCTTGGAATACATGTCACGAGTAAATTTCCAAGTGTCTTGAATAACTCATCTGGAACAGTTCACTCGATTCCTATGCTTCCAAATGTTGTGACATTATTTTGTGCTGTTCCAGCAAACCTTTTAATATTTATTTGTCCTGCAAATGCATTTACACTGTCACAGCATGACCTGAATGGAATCTTATTACAGCTGATGCCACTTCTTAATAAATTTCTGAGACACTTTGGTCAATATAAAGTACTTTCAGTTAGTTTCTAACGCCTATCACAATGCATTTACTTGCTTTAACCTGTTTGTACAGTACAACAGAAAACCAAATTTTTTATTAGTAGTGATTTCTAAGGTCCAGATTATCGGATATTATAGCCTTTTTCTTCAAATAAAAGTATATATTAAATGAAGCATCTTTTAAATTTAATTTTAAGACCTTTAGGCAACTTTGGGTCAAACAGGATGGATGATGAGATGAATTGGTGGAATGAAGAAACTGGGAGGAAACGGGAGAAGCCCGAGAAAAGCCACGCATACGGTGTTAATCCACCACAAAGTCCATATAGCAGGAGAAGGGTCGAACCGACCGCCCCTAGTATCAGAGGTGAGCGCTAAACCATTAACCTACCACGCCTCAGCAACATTTTGAAAGCAAATATTTATCTAAAAAATATCGTTTCCTAATAAGACCTTAAATAAGAACATAATAAACATTTTTTGCTATTTTTTAATTTCACTAAAACTAAATATACTTAACTAAATATTAAATAAAATAATTTAGGTTAAAATGCACATTTTTAAATTGAACAAAAAACCGCTATTATATTTATGAAAATATTGCTCTTAATAAGAATTGAAGGCAAAGAAATGAACTTTCATTTAAAAAAAGGAACCATCGAAATCTCGTAACATTGAGAATTGGCGATAGCCACCACCAAGTTGAATGACCCCCATTTTGAATAACTACCGTTTTGTGATGTCTATCACCCATATTCGTGCTCTTCATAGACAAGTGTTCAAGAGCTGCAAGTTTCATCTGGTGCCCCTGTTTTATACCAAAACACCATGTAGCTTCTACACGCATTAGTGCCTCCGTAATGTTACCTCGCATTGCAGAAATTTTCAATCAATTGTCCATATCTCTGCTAGTTATACTTGTCGGATGTAATTGATCTTCTTTTTTTTAATTAAAGTCTAAGTTACACGCTATATATTGTGTAAGGACATAGGTTTATCTAAAACGTTTCGTTTCAAAGTTAAATATTAAATAAGAAAATATTTTAGGCTAAAATGAAACTGTTTTACATTTAACTGAAAAACTATTAGATTTACGAAAATATTGCTAATAAACATAAATGTAGCTAATAAAAATATCTTTCATTTAAGAAAAGAATGATTGAAATCGCATAACTCGTAGCCGAGATATGTTGATTTTAATAAATAGCGTCGGCTGCCATTTTGAATGCCCCCCATCTTGGATATCTACCTTTTTGGAATGTCTATCACGTATTTTCGTGCTCTATAGATGCCAGTGTACACGTGCTGAAAGTTTCATCTGGTCCCCCTATTTTATACCAAATCATCGTTTTTTTGGCTTCTGGCACAAGGACTAATTGTTGGAAGGTATACGATTCATGTTTAAAAAAAGAAATGAAAAAGTCATTAGTGCAAATGTATAATTAGCTTCTGTTTTCGGGTTATTTAAAAAAAATCATAAAAAGAGCTACAATTTTACTTCATTTTAACAGTTAATTATTCAGCTAAAAATTTAGGAATTTGAAATTTAATAAATGATAAATTAAAGTTCGTTCTTTTCTCAATTGACATAAGTTATTGATTTGTTTCTTAATGATCGTCCTTACGCCCTGGTAAGCATTATAAAAAGCTATTATATAATTATGTCAGTGCGTGACGCTCCACATATAAATAAAAAGTACTATACACTGCAGAATACTTCATGAGAAGTAAATGCTGAACAAAAAAAAAAGAAATGTTTTTCTAATCATAATAGATTTTATCTCATTCATTTACTTAGTATGGTCAGTAACATTTTTAGTTGTACAATTCATAATTAGAATGAGTAAAATCGTAGCTTTTTTAAACTTTTTAAATAATCCAGCAACAGAAGTCCACTATCCATTTGTACTAAGACTTATTAAAGTACTTGTAATAAGCACACATCGTATATCCAGGGTTGCAGCTTGTATTTTTGGGACCAATAACAGATTTTGACTCCCCTTCGAAGGAGCCAAAAATGTAAAAGACTCCCTCTTTATATCCATTTGCCGTCTCCAGTCCGGTGCTTGGGGCCGTAATTCTCCCATATTCCTCTGTGGGGGATGTCACCTCTAAATTCTCGAGCGCACCCTCAACTTTAAAATTTTGTACGGTCAAAAACGATAGAAACGGTGCAAAACTGCACTTACATTCTCCATTTTTTTTTACTTTACACTCCTCCAAACTAAAAATACTGACAGGATCCCTGGAAGGCACCTGCGCCCTTTGTTCTCCCTTACTTGCGGCCCTGGATACCTTCCAAGAACTGATTGCACTAATCTACAAAATGTTCACTGTATGTTTGACTTTTTACCACTGCTTCATTTATTCGTAGAATCGCTCTAATATGGATTTAAACATTTGGAACACAAGATTTTTGGCCACGCATTATATTTTATAGTGATATCTTATCTAGAATCTGTAATTGAGTCCAATAGCTTATTTCTATCAGAATATACAAAAATAAAGCAATAGTTACAAAGTAAACTCATCTAATAATTCACAGATGTCAGTACTTGACGCTGTGTTTGTCATCTTATAAGCTTATTATACTTATATATTCTGAACTAGTTAAACTTAACAAATTCGTCTTTAATGTGTTTTTAATTTTTGGGGTGGTCCATACAAGGGTGTCGATTCCGAGGGGCTTTGGGGGTCAGCCCCCCCCAAGGTTGAAGTGCCCCCCTCCCATAGGGAGGGCAAAATGACAAGGTGAAGTCGGTTCTCCTATTTCTACAGTACATGGTCATTCGTTTTCCCCTTCTACTAAGCCTATCTCCCTTTGCCAAATCTATTTCATCGATAAATCCCTCCCTGAAACTCGTGTGCTATAGTTCTTATATAAATTACATCACGTATAATACCCCTCCCCTGTCTAAAGGGGTAAATTCGTGCATTGCTTGTGTTGTTTCGTGCATAAAATTGATAAAGACCATTTAGTAAAAAAAAAAAGAAAAGAAAAATGAAAACGTCATTTTCTGTCGTTTAAGTATCATGATTTTGTCATACACAAACATAATTTAAGAAAAAGGAAAATAGACAAGAAAAATAAGCGATATGAAATCATACAGAAGTAGAGTACACTTGTACTAGGAAATATATCCTTGAAACTGCTGTTTGGATGCAATTATTGCTTACCGTTAATACCGTAATTTTGAGTTTCTAATACAACATTGTAGATAGGGAAACTATATACAGCGGAGGAAAAAAAAAAGTATTTTTACGAGTTCAACAAAGAGGAAAAACAGACTGCATCACATGTAAAACATGGACCATTTCGAAATCGCTTGCCCTTTTATGATAATTAGGATGCCTTAGATAGAATGCTATACAAATAACTACCACTCCATACACCTGTAAGGAACAGGCAACGAAAGAGTGACGACTACGTACATTCATCGCAACAAAAAAAGTATTTGGACAACCCCATACTACTCGCGAAAGATATGTTCTAGTATCCTTTTGTGTACAAGAGCAGTCTACGTAGTGTATTGAAGCAATCCACACCGCGTCAGGCAAGCCAAGCTTTTTGGAAAGCCATGCTTTACCGTTGGATACATCATAAAGAAACATAAAACAGAGCTATTATTGCGGAATAGAATCTGTTCTGGCCAACCACAAAAGAAAACCTAACTGCCCGGAGTGAAACCTACATTCTTCATTCTGTTAACAAAACTCAAAGAATTAGTGCTAAAGATTCGGCTACTTCACTTGCCTAGGATATGTAAATTAATGTTACAGATGTGTAGATGTGAACAAAAAAAATGGGATTCAGAAGATGTGTTGCCAGAAACAAAACATACATCTGAATCCCTTTTTTTTTCTTTTTTTTTCATATCTACACATCTGTAACATTAATTTGCATATCCTAGACAAGTGAAGTAGCCAAAACTTTAGCACTAATTCTTTTAGTATTGTTCACAGAATGAACTCTTTCGTTGCCAGTTACTTTGCAGGTGTATCGAGTAATAGATATTTATATAGCATTCCATCTAAGGTATCCAAATTATCATAAAAGGGCAAGAAATTTTGAAGTGGGCCACTTTTTGCGTGTGATACAGTCTGTTTTTCTTCTTTGGTGAACTTGCCAAATAATTTCTTCCCACTGTAGGTGAGACAGAAGCTTCTTGAACCATGCCTGTCGAGATCGAGAACGAGAATTAAAAGAAGAAAAACATTATTTGTCCAATAAAGCAGTAGCGCGACGGAAGGGTGAGCCGGACAGAAACAGAACCACATTTGGAAAAGCTGAATAACTCCTCTGCATATACTAACATTAGTTTCTGTTGTTTCCTAAGTTTATTTTCTAGTAACAGCAGAAACTTTGTTCTCGTAATGTGCTTTAGTGAAATTGTTTTAACGTTATACAAACATAGTCAAATTCTGTAATATCTGGGCCTGGAGAAGCCTTCATAATAACTATATGTATACTGTTATATCTATTTTTATGAATATACAATATTTGGCCAAATTTGAATTGAATTTGTATTAAGATCATCATATGTGCCTTCTTAGACCCTTTTCTGGCAATAAAACACATATCTGAATGAGTTCCCCAAAGTTACACAGAAACCGGCCTCTTGGATCCATTCTTTCAGGGAGTTTTGGGGGAAATGTATGTCAGAGTGTAAATGCGGGTTGCAAAAATGTCAGTGCGTGACAACAACTTAACCTCTTTCACCGGGAATGTATTCTTCATGTCTCATTTATCAAACGGTGTCCTTAAATCACCTTTTTGAAATTATAAGAGATGTTATAAGGGGATTAATGTCGAAAAGTGTATTCTAAATGTCAGTGCGTGACGCGTGGAATCGTTCTGTGATCTCTTCACCCGACAAAAGGGCACAATCCTTTGACTGAAAGACAACGAACGAAAAAGATGTGGGCACTAATACATTACATTGTTTAACATGGTGAGTTAGCTCACATATCACAGCGATGTAGTCAGACAAATTGTCACCGGAGGCCTCGTATTTACTTTGGGGTATCTCCACAAATACCAAAGAGTATCACATACTTCGTGTTTATCCAAAATAATTCAACGTTTATTCAATCAAGGGTTAGAGTATAGTGCATCTGAAATCGACCAGCTTGGTTGCTTGACCCCTTTCAATAATAATAATAATAATATCTCTGATATGAGAATAGTCCAAAACGAGTATTCTTTTATTTTTATACCAACCGATTGATTAATGGTGGCCATTTTGTATTGTGGCGCATACCAAAATTTGTGTTAGCACATCTTTACGAAAAATGTAATATCTGTTGATTGTTTTATCATCGGATATTCAAACAAAAACCATTCTTTCCAATAACATCTGCTTCATAACTTTAATCCTCTGCATGAGAAAGCTAAAACGTAATCGAACTGATCAAAATGGCATCTGTGATTGTCGAAATAGAATCAATTCCAGTTTCCAGAGCCTTTTCGTCCGGAAGGGATTGAATATTAAAGTTGATTTCTTGTACACTATTGACATCAAAATATATTGAGGGTAGAAATTTAATCTTTGATATTTGAGTTTGAAGGGACTTACAGATTTGAAATTGAATATGAATAAATGCCAGTGCGTGCTTTAGTAACTCGTATAAAGAATGGTTCTGAAAATAAATATTCTTTTATTACTATCAGAATTACGATTGTACTGCTGTAATGATAATTGAAATGCTTAAGTATTAACAGCTGTATAAGCGGTTCACACACACACACATACAAGGTGGTGACGTTTTGCGAAAGGGATAGTTACATAATGGATTGAAAAAGCAGCCATATCGCCAACTGAACACTAAATATAAAATAAGCTCATTTACAAAGATATTTCAGGATCTACGTTACGTATTCATATCTTTTTTGGACACTCTGGTGGTAATATAACATTTACCAAACCACGCACGAACATTATTCACGCCTTCTCCCCAAACTCCTTTAAAAAACTCAAATATCAAAGTTGAAATTTCTACTTTAGTTTGTCTTTTAACGCGTTAAAAAAAATATATTTATATCTGGTCTACCACCCACCAGAGATAAGAATCTCCAATATTCATACCATAGCGCGCACGAGCATTATTAACTCCTAATTTGTAACTCCCTTCAAATTCAAATATCAAAGTTCAAATATTTACCGTAGTTTCTTCTGACATAAATATATAACATGTGAAGAAATTAGATTTTTATTTTGTTCCACCGGATATATTGGGCACCGGTATATGCACAAAATACGATTTTTTGGGGGATTTTCAAAAACTTATTAAAAAAAAAGTAAGGAAGCATATATCAACCTTCAACATACATTGATATGTTAATAGTGCACAAAAATGAACTTAGATATTTATCTCTTCCGGGCGAAAAAAAGTCCTGAAAACCGGAACTATTTCTATCTCAACAATCACATTTGGATACCATTTTGAACAGTTCGATTGCGTTTTAGGTTTTTATGCAGAGGACAAAAATTATCAAGCGGATTTCAAAGGAAAGAAAGATTTTTGTTTGAATGTTCTATGATAAACGAGTCAATTACTACATTTTCCGTTAAAATCTGCTAACACAAATTTGGTATGCACCACATTACGAAAATGGCTGCCATTAATTAATAGATTGGTATAAAAATGAAATAATATTAGTTTTAAACTATTCTTATATAAGGGATATAAATATTTAAAAATATATACTTTTTGAAACGGGTCAAGCAGCCAAGCTGGACGATTTCACATGGATTGACCCACAGATATCGTGTACGAAGTATTATCCCAATTTTCATTTGGTGGGCACACACACACACACACTACTTGGGGGCACGCCTCCTGTGCCCCCCGTGGCTACACCCCTGTGTCACCCGTGACGTCACTGCAAACTTTACGTCACGCAACTGACTATGCCGCGATCTAATTAATATAAGCAGTAATTTCATTGATTATAACAATGCAATAAGCACATTGTTTCAATTTGTAATTTAACACAAGAATCAGACATGCCCGTCCTTCAATTCTAAAATATCTTTTGATGAGTAACAATGTGGACTTAAATGATCAACTCATTACATCTTTATGCGACTTTATTTCTATTATCTCTTCTGGAGAACTACCGATAGAAGTTCGTCTATATTTTTTTTTTGGCGCCACCTTGATTGCCTTAAGAAATAAGGCATTTTTCAAGTATACTGAAAACATCACTTGTCAAGCAGCTTCTCAAAACACATCCATCAAGTAATCTTTCAAACTACAGACCTGTTTCTCTTTTGAGGTGGATAGTAAAATTTATCCCTTTTCAACCTTCTGTGATCTAAGTAAGGCCTTTGACTGTGTTGATCACTCTTTATTACTAAAAAGGTTAGTGGAATTCTCAGAAGAAAACACACTGTTCATTTCCAATACATTTTTCAAGAAACCGCCCCAGAGGAAGTGGACATGGAAAGGCCCAAAGGGGACCAAAAACGAAATAGATTACATTCTGTCGAATAACAAGGAAATTCTGCAAGACGTGTCTGTTCTGAACAGTTTCAATGTCTCGAGTGATCATAGGATGGTGAGATGTAAGCAGAAACTAAATACTAGACTTGAGAGAACAAAGCTTATCAGAGGAAAACGGTACTTTTAGATCTAGAAAATCTAGGGAGAAACAGAGAGACATTCGAGATAGAACTAAGCAACAGATTTAGCACCTTGGAAGAGTTAGAGGATGAAGAAGACATCAATAGCAGAAATAAAATACTGACCGAGATAATAAGAGAGACAGCCAAGGAAG
>JAGDQP010013104.1:1892-48653 GCA_022664845.1 Lepisma saccharinum | reverse complement strand
TGTGAACGACGGAAGAGATGCTGTTTCTTTACGTTAGGTATTCTGACTACGACCTGAGTTTAGGAAGACCTTTTACCATGTGAACGGCTTCCTCCAGGTCCACAAAGAATACCTGGAACATTTGTGAAACAGACGACTACTGAAACGTTGAAATATTAGCGAGAGGTTTTACATAATGTCGTTCTTCGAAGACTGCTTAGTGTAAAATATCGATGTGAAATATGTGGTGAACTCTGAGAGTTCATTATGGGCGTTAACTTTGAATGTCAGATGGTAGAGGCTAAATTTGGGATTTTAATGCAACGAATCTCTGCTAAACATAAGAACTACTTGGATACAAAAGGGTTCTGTTACCGAGTTAATTGAACGTAACATGATTACATTTTAACACACCACGTTTCTTAACGATGGACAGAATAAACGGGTTTTACCGGAGTTATTAATCTTTGAGCAAATATTATTCGGGAGGTGACATTTAGAAAGTCTAAATTATGCCAGACGCTAGAATTCGCAATATAAAGCAGATCCTCTATTCATACCTGAAATTTAGTTGAAGTTAGACGTTCAATGAATTTCTACAGCCTTTGATTCCGTCACAGCCAGATGATGAAAAATGTTCAGAAAAAACTATCTTCCTTCTTAGGTTGAAGTTTTGGCTGGAAACTTCTTCTATTGTACTGATGCACTAAAGGTCCCTCTATGGATCTGGGGATACTGGAGCTCTGTAGGCCCCTCTATGGAACTGAAGATACTGAAGGTTTTAATAGAAGATTGATCGGCTTTATATAGCGACTCGTACATACAGTAAATGTGTGTGTGTGGTGTTTGTCTGACTTGGCGGAGACGGTCACTTTAAGTAGGTCGAAAGGTGACGTTCTCACCATAAGAGTATGGTTAATTTGCTCAAAGGTGAATAACATCTCGATTGACGTCATGGATTGCAATATATTTCATAAGCTTTCGTTGTTGCTACTCTGTTCATCTTTACTGAAACATGGCGGCGGTTTTATTTCCATTTCACCGAACAAATTACAAGAAAAATATAAAAATATACTAAAACCTAATTTTTTCCTATTATTTTGAATTTTATGAATAAAGTTAATTTTTCCCTCTACTGGGTACTATCACACTATTATGTTTTCTACCGCTTCCTTCATTGTATTTTCTATCCTTTCCCATTCTCTATTAACGTCCTCTTCTTCTGCAGCCTCTTCTAGTTTTTCTTCCAGCGCTTCTCTATACTCCTGTATTGTTTCTGCGTCTTTGAGTTTATCTATGTTCCATTTTCTTTTCTTTGTGATCTTTACGTTCTGCACCAGTTCTATCTTTTCTCTCAATGTTGCTTTGACTAGGTAGTGGTCAGAATCACAATTCGGTCCTCGACAGCTTCTAACATCTATTACTGATGATCCGTATCTACTTGATGAGAGTATGTGGTCTATTTGGTTCGTTTCCTGTGTTCCGGGTATTTTCCACGTTCCTAGGTGTATTCGTTTATGCGGGAACCATGTACTTTTGATAAACATTTTATTTCGTGCTGTCCTAATAGAATCCCGTTTTCGCTGCTCTTTTCGTGTAGTGTGTGGTTTCTTGCGACTTGTTTCTGAAATTCTTCCTTGCCTATTTTAACATTAAAATCACCTGCTATAATTACGTTATCGCATTTGGGGGGGGGGGGTCGTTGCGCATGTATTCTCCAATTATGTATAAAACTCTTCTTTTTCTTCTCCCTAATTATCGTCTGTTGGCGCATATGCTGATACTACCGACATGTTCCTGAATTGGCCTTTTATTCTTATCCAGCAGATACTGTCTCTATGGGTTCATATTCTATTAGGCTGTTCCTTATTTTTCTGTTAATGATGAAACCTGCTTCTTTTTGTCCGGTTTTCTGTTCGGGTCCATTGTATAAGACTGTGTAATCCTGTTTGTCAATTCTTCCTGAACCTGTCCACCTGATTTGGGGAACTGCCAGTATATCTATGCTGTAAAGATTCATCGCATCTATTATTTCCATCATCTTTCCTGCTTGTAGCATTGTTCTGACATTCCATGTTGCAATTACCAAATCTTTACTCCTTTTACCTTGCTTTGGTCGATCTCCGTTATGTCCTATGTCGTTCCGAGGATGCTTGCTGGGTTTCGTAACCATTGTCTTTTTCCGGTGTGAGGCGTCACGCCCAAACCCCAACCTGGAGGACCAGAAGTTTTTTGTCGGGATCCTCTTCCCCTAGCCTTTGTAGACACCTCTACCAACTGCAAGGTAGGAGTGTTTTTCTGTCGGGGTTATCTCCCTTATCCGATTGTCCGCGGCTGCTTATTCGTCAGATTTCTCTGCTTATTTCACAGCTGGCCCTCATATCTGGGGACATTTCCACAATCCGCAACCCTTGGACGCGCACGATCGCAGTCGGCTTGCGTGGTCTAATTGACCCGGGATCTGCTATGATTATCATTGTTAATTTTTTCATACAAATTCCTTACGAGAACGAGCATAAATACTTCCGGACTTCGAACAGGCGATAGATAGGTAAGCGAGTTTGTACCACGCGAGTAGAATCGTTTGCGTTTTCTATACCGCCATAGCAAATTTAACATAGTGTTCAACAGAGCGTGACTCCCCTCATTAGCGTGACGAATTAGCGTATCGAATTGAATGAAATTACTTTGTGAATCAAGTGTGACCGTAGCGAACCAGATGAATGAATGAACCAAAAATTATTTGAATGCTGTAATGAGTTTTGGTAGTGTTGCGCAGAAGTGTACTGCGCATTACGATTGGTTGTATGTGTAATGTTGGAGAAGGAGATTAGTTGTTGACTAGCCATGGCATCGTCAAGTGTATCAAAGCCTGTTGCAGAGCAAATTGAAGTTAAGCTATCAGCACCAGCGTGTAAATGTACATCACGTTGGGTGGACGAAACATGTATTTGGTCATCCATTGAGAATTGGGACGCTAAACGGCCGTTGTTGTGCATAGGTTGTTATACGAATCAACCTAGTCAGCCTGATCATGTTTGTATAGGTTTTCGAGGCGGATACTTATTTGCTATGCCTCGCCCGAAGAAGTGTTTGCAATGTTTGCAGATCGAACGAAATTAGTGTTGCGAGATTCAGAGACTGTGGACGCTTTGTTTAATCTTTATTTGGAGAAGCATCCCGACGCAGGTGAATTAAAGGAAAAGTTCGATTGGGGACTTCAACGCATGCTGATAACTCAAATGTACGAGTTACACGATATGTTTGGTGAAAAGGATCGCAATGCAGCCTTTGGTCGTTGCTGAGAGACAGTGTAGTGGATAAAACTATTTACTGGAACTGTGTAGTGGACAAAACTATTTGCTGGAACTGTGTAGTGGACAAAACTATTTACAGGAACTGTGTAGTGGAAAAACTATTTACTCGAACTGTGTTTTGTTTAGTGACGTGCTGTGATTATGGCTCAGTGTACATATTGTATTGGCCAATATATTTTGAACAAGTGTGTGTTGAACACCATAAGTACTTATTTGCAAAATAATCCTATTGAATGCACTGAGTGTAATTTACATCAACCACATAATTGCATGTACGTTTGGAATACAGGAACTGTTATTGCAAATCATATTCAAAGTCATTTGAACGATCCAAAACTTTTCAAAGACTACTACGATTTATTCGTAGAACAGGGTCATTCACACATTTTGGAAACTACCTTGTTTAATGTTATTTGTCAATTTATTCAAGACCCTGAATGTATTGCACAAGTGATACCCTTAATTGTGAAACAAACTCTGAATAGTTCACGCATACTTAGTGCCAGGCAGTACATCATTGATTTTCAAGGGTTTAAGATTTCCCCTAAGGAATACATTATCAGAGAATTCTGTTTAGTTGCATGTGATGCTACTTTGTTATTTCATTGTCTTTTGAAATTACCTTGCGAATGTTTTGATTTAGCTGCTGCATATCAAACACAAGTCGATTGGCTCACACATCATTTGCATGGATTAGAATGGAATACGTCCAATGGATATACTGTATCCCACATTCGCCATATTATTGCACAACTTTGTGAAAGGGGATCTATTTTTTATGGTAAGGGTCATGAAAAGATGATGTTGTTGCAAAAATTATTTCAATTGAAAAATATTGTAAATTTAGAAGACCAAGGATGTCCTGCCTTACGCACATTAAATTTCAAAGTAGACATTTTAAAATGTACTTATCATGAACCAGTGAAAGAGTATGCATGTGCTTTACGGAATTGCATACAGTTACAATATTGGTTAAAACTTCAAACATCAAAACTCATTGACGGAATATCCACAATGAAATTGTAATTTAGAAAGATAATAAATCTATTCTAACAGAATGTGTATTTTTTATTTCATGAAATGAAATTCAAACGATTGAGAGGTAAAACGTTTTTATTACATCTAAACTAATCTACTACAAAAGGTTATACATGATAAATATTTTAAAACTATTTACATTTTTTCTTTGTTTTCAAGATTTTCTTGACCAAGTTCAGTACCAGGTGATCATTTCGTAGTAAGTTAATTTTTGAAAATTTTGAAAAGATATTTACATTTCTAACTTTATAATAAATATATATGATACAGAACAAACCACACAAAACGGAATTGTCAGCTTGGTATTGAACTTTATTTACATGATAAATTGAAGAATTGCGTTGAAGAAACCGTACTATAGGTTTCGGTGGATTGCGGCCCAAACTATCGAAATAAAAGGCTCGACGATTTTTATTGATGTAGATACATGTCCAGTGTGTTCCTTGCTGATACGACGGACTCAAATTAATGATTATTGCAGCTGGTGCCTTCACTATTACAGGTAAATGATTCAATGGATATATGCCAGTCAATATGGAACTTGTGACGCAGTCATGTAACACAACACTTAACAGTTCATCAGACCACATAGTCAGGACGAATAAAGTCCACATCATTATATTCAAGTACACTGGGACTTGGACTTATGGGGGTATTATTATATATGTTTTTTTGTCCATGACTTACATATCGTGACAAATCATGATAGGTCAGGAACTTACTATAACACTGTGCTTCATAAAATGCACATCGAAATGTTTGAAACTGATGCTGGTAATGACCACAATGACTTGCAGGGAATAACAGTTGTGTTGATTTCGGACAGTTCAAATCCTCCAGATTTAACACACTTCGTCCGAGGAGTCGTTCCAAAAACTGTTGTCTGCGACGGCCGTGAACGTAGAGAACATCAATATGTATTGTATAGTTGACAAGGACCTGCTGCAAATGTTTGTATGCTACGTCGCCTTCTGACCATTGTAGTCCATAGATGTTTGTGGACAGGTACTCGTTGTCCAATTGAAGTGTTAGCGGTAAGTCTTCATTGTTGAAGGGTTGTTTAAAAATCCAAGTATGTGCGGTATTGAGATCGGGACTCACAACGGCCAACTCCTTGACGATAAGGTCATCGTCACCTGCTTGATCAAACGCTAAAAAGTGGATGATTGCCCTCATACTGTTGTTCTTACACTGATGTAAACAGGAACTTACTTTCACCTTATATACATATTCTGAGACAGAGTGCCAACTACTTTACTATAATGACATAAAATTTATGGTAATCAACGCCAAATTGATGAATTATACCATATTATCCCTATACACGTTTCGGTCCTTATCAATTTGAATTAATGAATCAAATTGCGCATAAACTAAACAAGTAATGGAATTTTCAAGATTTTGACTGAACCCCATTTTAATATTAACAGGTGAGTCTTTGACAACATCCCACGTAGAATTGTCTAATGTATTGGTAGGTGACAAAATAAAAGCATACAGCGTATAGCCATTAGGATATTCTTCAGGTGAAATGGTATACCCTGCATTTTGATGAAATATACCAGTCCCGGAAATTAAAGTATGATAACTTGGAATAAACAAATTGTTTGCAAAATCAGGAGTCAAGGGAGTAGGTGGATAAAATTTAGAATCAACCTGCACTTGAAGTTTGTTGAGATTAAAATGAAACTGGAAAGGATTTTAATTGTATTGTCCATTGAATGCAGTGTTTGAAACAAAACCAATAACAAGACCTTTAGGAACTTTTCCTAAAACTAAATTATCCAAATTGAAAGTAGATATATTTTGGGGATGGTATGAACACGTGTTTCTACGCGTGTCATTGGAAGTTTTGCAGTATCCTGAAGCATATATCGATTTAATTGAAGAGACACATCAGCAGATATTTCCATACGACGTGCATACAGTATAACTTCCTCCAATTGAACTTTGAAATCCGATTGTTGTGCTGCCATAAGACAGAATTCATCTTTACTACGACTGAGCTTCACTCGCATGTTAACTTTATTTGGAAGAATTCGATCAAAGGTTGTAATATCGGTGAAAAGGTGACCTAACATTTCAATAGATGCACTACCTGCAATCACAGCACTACGATTTTGAAATCCAACATTGGCATTGGTTAACGTATTAAACTGTCCTGCCGTATCCTTATACCATAACGCTGTTTTCAAATGAGTATTGGTAGCATCTTCCCCATAGTTCAGACTTGTTTCGAGATAGGAACGGTAGGGATAGGTTCCATTCGAAGACGAAATGATTTTATCATTCAAGTAAATATCGACTTGTGAAAACATGGAATGTAGGAAATTATTCACAGGTCCAAGAATATCAGCTGCAACGGGTGGTGGTCCTGCTACAGCTACTTGTAAATTATCTCCATTTCCCCTTACTACTTTACATTTGACATACAGGTAAAGGTGCGAAGGATGAATATACTCTGATGTATCTCCAGGAATAACAAATTCAATGGGTCCTTCAGATGTGAGTGTTGAAGTAGGTCGATAGTCAACCATACGCGAGGCTTCTATTGCGGTTTGTGTCCTAGGTACGATACCAAATCCAATTCATTGGTACAGCACTCTTTACTACCAGGCGTAAGAAACGACATGATGATTAAATAAATTTTTCTCTTGGTCTAGTACTTGTACGTTTACGACGCTTTACTGGTGGTCCAATACGTGCAGGGGCTCTTCGTTTACGTGCGCGTCGTCTACCGCTACCCGTAAGCAACTGATTTAATTTTGTTTCAGCTTTTGTCTTTAAAGCTGATGCTGATTCGCGTACGCGTGCCTTTACGGATTCTTTTACAGGTCGATTTTCTACCATATCCCCAACAACTTGAATTCCTGTTTGTAACGCTTGTCGTCCAACGGCCTTGGCATCTTGTTTAATAAATGGCATTGCAAATCGAAAAAGAACACGAAATAAACTTCCGATTCCGTGACCGCGCTGATGGGAGACGCGTAAAGTGAAGTGTCACAGTCAATGTTCCGGATGCGAATGGCAAATCACGTCCTGCATGATCCTTTAGTAGGATTTCAATGGTATCGAAACTTATTTAGATAGTGGAAAATAATTGACGTTTTGAAAAGCAATAGTTTGCACTTTTCCATGATTCATATCTGTCATGGCCACAATTCGAAGTAATGGTGCTTTTGTATCACATACATATTGTGCCTGAATAAGATCCGTGTATACAAGCAGTTTTTGCTGGTACCAATGCCTAGGTAGGGTTGTTTTTGCATTGCTCCAAGTTTTAAAATGTTAATGCTAGGTTCAAATCCTAATTGCAGTGCTAACATGGGAGAAAAACGAATAGCTTGAATATTATCGGTGGTTTTGATTTGAATTGTATTGGAATAGGTAAATTCTATCCATGGTGTAATTTTATTGAGTTCATCAAGTAATTGTTGAACGGTTGCATAATATCCCGATGTAATACGATGTTTAAGTTTTGTTCGGTCCTTTAAATCGAACCAAAAATATTTTCTCCATCAAGAACATTCTGACATGTGAGTGGAATATGAATTTCACTAAGTCCAACCCTCCACGATGGATCATTCAATTGAATACGATGATTGAGAATATTAAGAAAATGTGTAGGTATATTATTTGTATAAGTTTGTGTACTTGAATTTGAACTTAGAGTAATGTAGAAATTATCATCAGTACTTTCGGAAATCATGCTTTCTGTTTAAAATGAAGTGTAATGCTTGACGTTCCAAATTGAAATGGCAATTTTTGTCCACGTTCATCTTTTAAGTCTATGTGTAAAGTATCAAAATATGACTTTTCCATTTTCATATACTGAGGCCGTTCAAACATATAGGATTTGATTTCACCGTACTGATACTCGTGCACACTTATTTTTCGAAGTAGTTTTCCAATGCCAGGCTGAGTCTTGACCACATCAAGACAAACATTAATTTCAGAAGGGATATTATAATTTAAATTGCATGGAAATGGTGCAGGAATGGTTACAATCAATGGCCGCTTACGTCGGCTATGCGGAAAATAGTGAATGCTGTGATTCTCCATGTTTAGATCATTACTAAACCCAAGAAGATTTTGTAATGCAGGTGTCATTCCAATTACATTAAGTTATTTCGATATCGTCTGTGTTTAATATAGACAGGATCACGTGTGTAATCATAATGTAACATACGAGGATCATCGATACCTGTTGCATCATCTTCATCCTCAACAAGAGGAGCGTCATCTACAAGTTCAGATTCAGCATTGTCATCAGCACCAGTAAGTTCTGCTTCTAATTGTTTATTCAATTGAGTTACTTTAAGTAAATTTTGAAGTATGATTCGTAACCGTGCTTGTTCCTTTTCTTGAGTCTCAATCATTTGTGGAATACTTTCCAGCAATGTCGGTACGGAATCTTAATATCCGGGTGGAAATTTAATATTATATTGTGTTCTTTTTTTGCCTTCCGTTTGAATAATAATTTCTTGCTGTTCCTTAATATTATAAAAACTCCAGGGAATACTAATTCCCGTTAACCCCACCACCCAATTTCCTGTTAAATGTATTGGTTGAACAAGTTTGTTTGTATATGACGCTGTGGTATTATCAAATACATGTAAACTAGCATTCGACGGCAGGGTTACATAAAACTCATTAGCATGCTCGGATGATGTCATGATGCTGACTGAACAGTTTCTCGTCGTACCCAACTATTCATACTTGGAGGATATCCTAACCATTTCAAGTAGACCCATCCTTTTCTTCGTTTTAACACTTTCTCGATAAGGTACGTCTTCTTTTTACTTGTAATAATTTTTTGAAGTTCCTGATTGTAAAAGCTTCCCTTGATGGGATCACCATTCTAATCATTGATTTTATACACGACAGGATTACTTTTAATACATTTGTCAACAATAAAACTTCCCGCGACCATTTGGGTAAATATCGATTTTAAAATGTATGTTTATATTTACTTACACGAACATAGTCTCCGGATTGTAATTTACATTTTGGTTTGTTTTTGGATTTGTTTCCGTATAGGGTTTGCCAGACTTGGTTTACGTTTGTATCCGAGACATCAATAGGTGCAAGCTTAATTGTGGAATGCGGACTATGATTATAACTGTGTACAAGATCGTCTAATACGCCAATGTGCCGGTATGTATTTTCTGCCGTAAAGTACTTGTATATTTTTCATTTAATGTTCGAATAAATCGTTCCACAAGAGCTGCTTTTATTTCCGAATGAACACTGTAATGATTGACACCATACTTTTCAAATATGCGTTTCACGTGCTGGTTATAAAATTCCGTCGCTAAATCCGTTTGACAATGTGCTAATGGTAATTTCAACGATTTTAAAATTTTTGTAATGGCTTCAGCTACAACAGGTCCCGTTTTATTCTTGACGGGAATACATATTGCATATGGTGAAAAAGCATCGATGGAGCACAAAATGTATCTGTACCCATCATTATACTTTGACACATTTTGCATATCTGCTAAATCCATTTGTAGTAATTCGTTTGGACCACTCACATAATATTGTTTTCGCGGAAATATTTTACGTACGGGAGCATGTAATGTATATGTATCTTGTGATGCTAACCATTTTTTAACTTTTGATTTTGATGCAGCACTTTTTTGTTGTAATTTTTTAATACTGCCTAGAGATACTGGATCAGAATACGTATAGTACAATTTGGATAACGACATGTTTACATTTTATAAAATCTAAAGTTTCTTAGAATGGTATTACGTTATTTAGCTTTTGTTTTTATTACTTTACGAATAGATGATGATGATTTCTTAAAGAAAGCTGAACCTGAACCAAACTGAAAATTAATTAATTCTTTTGGAATATTAATTTCCTGCAATAATTGCTTGAATGTTTGTATGCCAATTGGATTTCGTGGTTTTCGTTTTCTTACAACTTCATTTACAAGATCAATAATATTAGATCTTGGGAGAACAGTATTGTCAATGGTTACTATACCGGATGGATCCCAACTGATGCGATTGGATGCGTGCACTAGATTTAATAAGGCTCCTGTTTTCCGACTGAGAGTTTTAGGAATAGAATCTAAAATCAGTTGAAATAATGGATTTGTAGAAATACTTTTTGTTGTGACATCTGATTCCACGAGATGTAGTGCAATGGGTTGATTTCTTGGTGGAATATGACCCAAGTACCTATGCAAAGCCTGCTGATACATTTTCCATTCTTCCTGTGGCGTTATATCCGTACCTGTTAATACATTTTGCATTTCGTGATCCAAGCTTGTTTGGTGTGATTCCTGGGATTTCACGGATGATGCTAATTGTGCTGTTGCTTGTTCCGGCACTAAAATCATTTTTTGAAATTGAGACGTTGCCATATTACCGATTGAAAAGACTACCGGCCACTGCACTTAATATTGGTGCCAACAATAAAGGTAAAAATGCTCCAGCTCTTTGTAATAATATTTTTCGTCTACGTTTAATACTGGACTTTGCAAGAGACAATGCACGTAACGTCCTTTTATGTCGACGTAATCTTGCTTTCTGATGTGGACTCAGTGGAATGTTTCCATTTATGGTATTTTTTGCTACTTGTGCAATGGTTCGAATAACTGCTCCTGAAGCTTTTTGTGATATTTTTTTCGTTGCTTTCCCTTACATCTACAAAGAGCACGGAGCTCTTGTTTGTAATGCTTTATGCTCGCCATCCTAATGGCAATTGAATATTGTGGGATGATTCAGGTCTTTTACATGCGCATAGATATTCATGGTTTCGTCGGGGAAAATATTTGTGCGAATTCGTAATGCCTCAGGAATATTTTGCGTTAAATCAAATAGGAGATAACTATGTGGATTTACCGTTGCTTGTTCAAATACACCTACCAGTCCCTTACTATCACGTAGCATAATTTGTCTTGCTAGGTACTCGATTTGTAGTTTATCACGTGGATTCTTAAAAGCTATAAGATAATGACTATTTAAGGAAATATTACGGGAATGCTTGCCTTTTGGAAATAAATTTTGAACAATAAAGATGACAGTTAAACTTTTATGATGGCTGAACTTTGTGAAAGGGTTACTTACATCTGCGTTTGTTTCAGACATTAAATCGTCTAAAATAATAAGTGAATTCGGTTCAATTTCAAATGTTTCCATGTTGGGAATACCTTGATGAAATCTAACATTTTTAACAATAAGATATGGAACAACAGCACCATAGCACCAAACAATTTCCCTGAATTTAGCACTAAACATTATATCTTTAAATTTTAACAGCTTATTAATGAATGTAGTCTATCCTGATTTTGAAGGGCCACTGACCATGATGGTGCAAGGATGTTGAAACGGCAACATGTTGAATTGAAATGAGGAGTTGTAATACACATTTTTCTATTTATATTAGCAAGTTTCACTACTACATCGTTAATGTTGCTTGTAACCATAAGGTAAAGTTTTATAGTCGGTGATTGTGATGTCTTGAATTACACGACGTCGTTTACTGGTAGTTACCTGATGAGTCTTGGTTTCGGGATTTGACAATTACAAATCCTGGTTTTCTGCGAATATTATTAGGGGAAAAAATAATTTTCTTTTCTGTTTTTTCAGTGATCAAGTTGTAAAAATGGTCAAGAGTAATTTGGTCTTTATTTCTATAGTTTAGGGTAATGCCTTTAATTTTCAAAATATCTTTGACTTTACCCGTGGCAATTTCCTGTATCCGATACGCATAGTGCTTCGGACCTAAACCAATAAAAAAATTCATTTCCCAACCATCAGGGATTTCATTAGTTAGTTCTCCAAGGTACATCCCAGTTTCCAGAGGCGACTTTTCGTTCTTATTTTGGATATACATGATGCTATCAGTATCCACATACAAAAGGTTATCATACCCAACACTGTCCATCAGCTCAAACAACCGTAGACCCATGATGTAATAAATGCTGCCAAACAAACATTCGAAAATGACAATGGTTTATTTTCCTTTTAATTGTATTTATACGTCACTACAAGACGTTTTCCTCCTATTGGTGTTACTGTTGAACCTTCGTAATTGGGATTAAGCATGATGTTTAAAAATGCGGCACTATCCTCAACAATTTTAGATTATGGTAAGTCTGTTCGTTGTCCCCATTTACCATACAGGGAATTCAAAAACAATTTAGCAATAGAGCGTAGTCCTGGGTTTTTCTCAATCTTGTCATACGTCATTTGAATATTTTCATGTTGTTCATAGTCTTTGATGTACTGTTGTGTTTGTTGTTGTGATTTACACTCAACAGGAAATCCACTGGCTTCTTGTTTCATTGTGAGGAAACTTTCCACGTACTTTTCAAATAATCCGGATTTCATTTTAAATTCCCAGACTTCATGAATTTCGTTTACTTCATAACCACGTTTCATACTTTCATGCAGTTCTGCTGTAGCAAAAGTTCCCCTGAATTCCCTTTCTTTTTCTGTATGGTGGCAGTCATTATTATTAGTTTCCTCCATACATGTTCTGCACAGACCAAAAAGTAATTTTGAATTGCATGAAAAAGGCAAAATCGGAAGTTTCAGATCGGTTGGTGGCAGAATAGTGCAATCTACAAGTCCGTGTACGTTCTCCGGTTCTGGAAAATTGTTCTTGTACACGCGTGGCATGCCTACAGGTAGCATTTTCCACGCCATTACCCATGGATACAGGCTCCTTATATCAAGATAGTTAATGGATTGATTTTCACCGCATTTATAGACTACGGAAGCATTCTGTTCTTCCACCTTTAAATGCAAGCTTCGGAACCAATCCATCATAAAGATTTGCACATTTTGTCTTAATAAACTGTTGTATGTTCTTGTTTTGCTTCACTTCTTTATCCCACTCGCATTCCTATATTTCGATGAAAGTTGTGTTTTTCAAACTTCGTATATATTCTGCCTTTTTCACGGTTCGATCATACCGTTGTTCAAGACTTTCTCCACCATCTAATGAAGTATGGCGGAGACTAGGATAACACTGTGGATGGTCATGAAAAAAGCATCCATTGAATTATGCGATAGTTACTTGTCCAGTCTTTTCATCTTTATAGTATCCGTCTACTTTGTAGGGACCTACTTTTTGTTCTCCTCCATTAGCACTATCATGTAAAGCAATGTATCTCTAAAAATAATACGTTCATTATCATTTGAATAATTTTTTGGCCGTTCATAATACATTGCATATTTTTCCCATGTGCTTGGTTTTCAATCAAGTTTCTCGCAGCCAGTATCATGTCAAAACCCGATCCGTTGTGTGAAAGACACACTACCTTCTGAAATTTAGCTCTCGCAATTAATATATGTTTTATAAAGTCACCCATCGTCTTGAAGATAAAGTCTCTAGTATGACCATTGTTTGGATCGCCGCAATTATCACATGGAACATCTGCATTTGTTTCATTCCAGCATTGATTACAGCGATGAGATACACAAACCAAGTTCACTTCATGTTCCCTTTCCCCATTTTCATTGGCGCCAAGTAATTGAGTTTCACAATCAAATACAATCACCAAATATGTATCGTATTGTTCTTTCTTTAGTGGTTGTACATAACAGTAATGACCAGGTAACGCAAATCTTTCACACAAAGAACAGTATATTTCTCCACAAACATGCTGTTGTTTTCGAAAACGACGACGCATATTTACAAGTCTGTGACAAGTTCCACATTCTTGCACATCTTGGCACAAGGATCTATTAGTATTTTTTGACGGAACTCTATGATTAAGTAAACAATTCAATGAAGGAAATATTCTACGGCAACCATTACACGGAAATCGACCTTTTTCTTCCTCTGTAATGCCGTGGCACGTTTGACAGTACGAACATTTATATTCGCATTTATGATATTGTATCTTGTTGTATCCCTTCAAACAATATGGACAATACCTTCCCACTTGTAAGTATTTTCTAATGGAAGGAGTTACACTGTAGTGATGATTCCGAAAATCGATGAACAACTGTTTTGGAGCAGCAGGTCCACTATACACTTTAATCATTTGTCTTGTCTCAGGATTTTTCTCATATACTACAACTTGGTAGTTTGGCAATAATTGTTCTTGGAACATGTGAACTTCTCTGTTTGTACAACCATTAATTCTTTCGATGTCAACATTTGCTTTTCGACACAAGTCTTTGGCCCTATCAAGCCACATGTTTGGTCGTCGTTTTGTATTTTGCAAAGCTTGTACTAACGAACTATTGCCCTCTACTTTTGCCTGGGCCAAAATTAAACTTTGGGGTAGACAATAAATATCGTTGGGAACCTGAATTGTACCGGCCAAAAGAAACAACCCCTTGTCCACTAATTTATTTGTGCGTCTATTACCTACGCCCTGGCCAAATCGAGGATCAATCCAGTGGACTTTAATTTTCAATTCCCCCATCAGATAACTCTCATTGGAATTGAGAACATTTTCTAGCGTTTCTAAAATAACTTGAGGAGTCAGTTGATCTCTCAATCGCCAAGAAACGAAATCCGGACTCTCGGTGGTGGAATGTTCACTATCGATGGTTAAGCCTGCGTAAGCATATTCGGGAATTCCTGCTAGAATATGTTTTGTGGAAAACTTAAACAATCTATTTACATATTCTTCAGGATCGACAATTGGAACTTGGTTTGCGTTTCCAAAAATTATTTCTCTCCCATGAAGACCGAAATGTGCAAATTTTCTTTCACTGCTGGATAGAATGGTAAAATCTTGTGGTGGTTCATTTCCACTGCCACACACATTTTCTGTTGTTGTCCATGTTTTCCAGACGGGAGGTGCAACGCCATTCTTTCTACTTAGCTTTCTCAGTGCCTCTTCTATAGTATTAGGAGTAACATTACCGAAGAAATACTGAACAACAGGCGGTGCATTACTTGACGACCCTGCTTCAACACGTATGTTACGTTGTTGATCGTATACTTCAGCTGTAGGTGATTGTGTTGGGTTTGAATTCGTACTTTGTTCTGGATTCAATAGCATACACAACTCCTCCGCTGAAGGTGGCGTACAAAGGTACATATTACTAAAATCCTGACTTTTATTTTCTTCGTTTGGTGCTACTTGTCTAATGGTACGATTAAGTACATCATATTCAAAAGTTAGAGGATAGTTCGAAGTTTGTAGTACAATGCCATTATTATTTTGATTACATGCTGAATCAGGGACAATAGGTGGTGGGAGCATACCATTAAGTGCAAAACTAACACTACCAAGTAAGTCAGGTAAAATTCCATTTCTCCTGCCATCTACTTCCTCTAACAATTCAATTGCTGTGTTTATTGCACTAGCCATTGAACTATTGCTTTCTTCTTCTTCCATTGGAATGGCAGGGGGAGTAATTGGAGGAAAATCAAATATTTCCATCACCTCGTTTTGATGAAGTTCCCTTATTGGCGATCGCGGTAAAATAATTTCATCAAATTCATGCACAGGAGTTACCATTTCACTATTGGAAATATCCATATTACCCTGTTCCCCATTACGCTGAAATTGACAATCATTTAGGGACGAAATTACAGGTAGTACTTCACTTTCCTCTTGCGCCTGTTCCTGATATTGAATAAAGTTTCCATGATTGAAATTCATCTCAGTATCAGTGTTCAACGCAAATGGTAAGGGAAGCATGCTTTCTAATTCCACCATTAAATGATAAGCATACTCAAACCCAAATAATTTAAAAAGAGGAGCAGAATCTAACCTATCTAAGTCAATTTGGCGTTGATACCATAGTTCATGAAATCGATCTTGCAGCGCTTGAATTACCCCTTCAAATTTCCGGGGAGCTGAATTATACAATTGCAATACATCCCGCACTGAGCGACATAAGGTAATACACTCCTCTATGCGATCCCAGAAAGTATCAATAAGGTAAAAAGTAAATTCTCTACTTACAAGACCTCTTTCTGGGCGAAACCCACAGCTATAGGCGTAACAAATATCGCGCCAAAGGGCCACCATGGTGTTTCCATCAAGAATTTGTTTATTTATTCAGTGGGTCAAAATGTTCTCTACCGGATTCATGTTTGTTTTCTTCCTAAAATAGTAAAGAAACGACAACGTGCTTAAAATGATGTACTCACAATCGTGCTCTAAATGCAACAAAGAACAATTATTATTTGTTCAATCTTAAATATTTTTAACATACAGTACTGGTATGCAAAACAAAGTATTTAAATAAAAAGAATGTTTCTGCAAACGATCAATAAAATTTAAAAAAGTCATGTACTAATAATGTTTCATTTCCACATGCAGTAGTGTTATGTAAAATTGGTTTCCTACATAATGTAATGGTTTGTGTTCAGGAACAAATTATTATTACAAGATAAACTAATAGTGGTTTGTCATTGTTTTTTTGATCATCAGTTTGTTGTTGTTCTTAAAAACTAATAATTGTTTTTTTAATCAAAACACATACTTTTTGCCACCCCTTTTACTGAACACGCTGCTTTCTTTATTCATTTACAATAAATTGAGAAAAACATTATATATTTTATCTTAAGGGAAATGTTGTACTACTATCATGACTACAAACTTTCCCTGATATTTATAGCACTTGTAGAACATCGAGGGCCTGTTAAACTTTAATTTTATTTTCAACATTTGTGCGACCCTCAATTTGTTCATTTAATATACAAAAACATCAACTAAAATAGCACTTACCCTGCCAAAGCAACAAACACCAGCAACAACAAGTTCCAATGTAACAGATTCACCTTCTGTTTTTACAGCAATAAGAGGTTCCCCTACGTTGTCTGAATGATTCAATTGTTATTAATTTGAATGTCAAACTTCACCTTCACAGGAATTGATTTTCAATCTGTAAAGAATAATGAAACTATTTTAATTCTACAAAACTTAAATGCATTTAATCAACATTAAAAATTCATGCATGCTGAATAATGTTCGTATGGGTAATAATTTATTTTTGTGCCAAAATTTCACCTCTTTCGCTTAAATGGTATACAATTTTTTTTCAGTCCCACTAATTAAATGTAAAGGAACATTTTTCTGAAGCTCAGGAATTTTTCCGACTTCCGGAAATGACTATTCCGAAAACGACTTTATCCGGAAATTTCGGAATACGGACCATCTTTTGCATATTTACGCGCTAATTTTTTTAATGGGCACTAGTACAAACCAGAAGCTTCTACGTCTCCGTTCAAAACTTACAACGTCCTAAAGTTTGTTGACTTAGAATTTTTTTCAGAAATCCGAAAATTAACACAATACTGACTTTACAAGCCATAAAATCGGTTCTAGTGGTCCTTTTTCCATGAATTTTTTTTCAGTCCCACTAACCAAATGTCAAGGAACATTTTTCTGAAGCTCGCGGATTTTTCCGACTTCCGGAAATGAATATTCCGAAAATGACTTTATCCGGAAATTCCGGACTACAAACCATCTTTTGTATATTTACGCGGTAATTTTTTAATGAACACTAGTAGAAACCCTAAGCTTCTACGTCTCTCCGTTCAAAAGTTATAATCTATTCACCTTTCTTACTTTTCCATCACATTAGAAAATTTCTGCTACACGTTTAAACTAAATAACCATAAACTATATTATACATTCCTTTTACAAAGGAAACTGCTCAAAATGGTTATTAACAACCTTTCAAGAAGTATAGTTTAACTATAAACCTATAGATCTTCTTTGTAAAGTGGGCTCCTAAACAAATATTTAATTCAGCGTCCACACGGTTTAACTTGTCAACCACCCTGAGGTTCAACAAACCATGGGCTTTGCATTTATTCAGTCAAATATATTATTTTATTCTTTACAATTGTAATTGGTT
This sequence comes from Lepisma saccharinum, assembly GCA_022664845.1. Lineage (NCBI taxonomy): Eukaryota > Metazoa > Arthropoda > Insecta > Zygentoma > Lepismatidae > Lepisma > Lepisma saccharinum. The sequence continues at coordinate 30,520 of JAGDQP010013104.1, read as the reverse complement.
TCTCCTCGTACCACTTTTTAAAAAGTTGCATCAAATTGAAAGTACGTAAATATCAACCAGATGTAAGCCAAAATAAAATTAAACCTGTCACACTCCGACAGTAGTTCTCATTATTTTTATTCAATGGTAGCAACATCTTATCCTTATTTAAGAAAGAATCAACGTTCATGTGTTCCATCAGCAATGGAAACTAGCATTCAAAAGGTCCCAAGTTCGATCCCAACGGTTGACCGTTTCGAGACCTTCCGTTTCATCAAACATATACATGGGCTAACCTCGCTAAATCAACAATTATATCCCATCAAAGGTCCTAGTAACATCCTAAGCCTTCCTGTATTTATGTGGACATTACATTTAATTCATTTCCCGAAGTGTCTTAATACATTCCGTGCATTTTATATGTACTCTTCCTTAAATAATCACTTTTTGTGTACTTCAATTTCCTTTTTTGATTCTCGGCTTTAAAAGTGAAACTCAATTTACGTTTCTGTACCATGAAAGAAACAAAATAATACCAATTATCTAAATGTACTTACCAATTATCTCAGTTATTTATAACAAAGACACAGTTATCACAAAACAGTTCTGCCACCAACAAACACTCATCAAGTAATGACGCTCAAACACTCAAACTGAAACATTTGTTTGTTTTATTTCCCTTTGCTTCCCCCTCTCTTTCTTCAATAGTTTAAAGATCAAACTGAATTTTTTAAAAGGCCCACCTGTTAACGTTACAGCGTCCTTTAAAATGTCCCCCTTTGCTCCTGAACATGCATCATCAGTTCCATTTCAACAGCTGTTCTCATAAAAATTATGTTACCAGCGTTCTAAATCATCCAACCGTTTCTCCCTCTCGGATGCTCAAAAGACGCGAATCTGGTATAGTCTGATAACATCGATAAAATTATCATAAGTTTATCAACGCAACCACAAGTTTTTACCAATCTAATTCAAACCTGTTGGATTCCATTCGGCACACCAAGTACTCTTTTTCCTCGTGGTCTAGTGGGAAACACTCATGCAAAATAATGTACGTTTGCATCACGAGAAATTCTTCCAGTTCATCGTAGCAGTAACACCTTCATGACATGCAACGGACATAGACAGTACTTTAGTTCATTGCCACCCCACAACATGCGAAGGGGTTAGTCATTTTTTCAAAAGGTTAATCGCAACAGTAACACTTTCCCTTACATGAAAGGGGCTTAGGTAGCTTTTAACAATGATTTAGTTCATCGCCACCGTAACATTAGTTCCCAACAACATGCGACGGGATTAGGCATTCTTTCAAAAAGTTCAGCGCAGCGGTAACAACATGGATCGTCACAATATAGGACGGACATTGGCAGTATTTTGGTTTAGTTCATCGTCGTCACGACACGAGACAGGGTTTGGCCATTAATTTTCATTTGCAAGCATAGAGTCCAAAACATATAAGGATAATTAAACATTGTATGTACTCTCCTTTATTTTCTCTGTGGCAACGCAACTAACACAAAAATACTTCCAAAAGGCACGCAGGTTCGAGTCTTGACCCCGACTCCAATTCAGTCCGAGACAGTTCCGGTAGCCGAACCTTGACAACATTACGGTAAACCAGACTTATGTTCTGGAAGTTAAATTTCAAGAATTCCTCGTCTGCGTTAAGATCTTACGCTATATTACCTTGTCTGTCTCTACCTAGGAAGGGGATAGGCAGTAAATTTTCCTTTTTAGACATTATTATTGCAACTTGTAGACCTATCTGAGGGATTCCCGTGCAAATTCACCTGGGTTCGTTTCTTTAATCTAGCATACAGGAAGGCTAACAAAATACCAAGAGTTGATGGGTGTCAGTTCGATTCCAGGCTGAAATCCAGAACTCTATGTCAATATACAAATCTGTCTTGGAGATTTCATTAAAAGTACACTTCGAAGACATACGTAGGTTCGACTCAAATCAAAATTCTTAAGATAGATCGGGAAAAACAGACTCTTGAAAGATCAATCTTGGAATGGTATTGAAATCTTAGCATGTCGTTAGAAATTGAATCTCCATAATCAGCATTATTTCCTTTGTCTTCCCTTCTCAATAATACAAACATTACAATAAAATATTTTAATTCAAATAATTTTTAACTCTATCATTCATTTGCCTCGCTGTGGTCACACTTGATTCACAAAGTAATTTCATTCAATTAGATACGGGGGGGGGGGGATGGCACCCTAATTTTTGGTTACGGTCTGTTGAACACTATGTTAAATTTGCTATGGCGGTATAGAAAAAGCAAACGATTCTACTCACGCGGCCGACAATCGTGACTGAGGCTTTGCAGGGTTTCTCAAAGTTTCACCAGGTGAATAACGGAATGATCTGAACTAAGGTCTTGCCGTTACCTTCCCCATTTGCTTCATTACCCTATTCAGGCCTGAGCTAAAGATGCCTAAAGGCCATAATAAATTCAAATTCTCAATATAATTCGTATGTAACTTTCTAGGATATTAACAACAACAAAGTGAAAGATATGGAAAGAAATCAACCCTGGCAATATTTAAGGTGCTATTTGTCTGGTGTAACAAAGATACCGCGCAAATACTCAGTCATGGAGGGCCACTGGGCGAGAACTCGCGATCTTCCGAATGTTAAATGATCTCTCTATCAATTCAGGTACGAACACAAGCAAGCAGTAATAAGGCCATCGTAGAAGTGTCTTGAATAAAAGAACATTAAGAGGGCTCCTCGCTCCAACACACCCACTTTCAACATTTTTCAAAATATTAAGAAAACTAAGAGTATTTAAAAAAATGTAAGTCCATAGCGCACTAGAACTTACAAATTACTATGAAATACAATGGACAGCTACCTCGATATCTTGTCGATTGATGAGTGCTCAGACTTCAATTTTATAATGACGTCATGATCTTTGAAAACATATCCCTCATCAACGTATCTCGAGATCGCTCTCAATTGTACGTATTTCATATTTATTTGTAAGTTCTAGTGCGCTTTGAACTTATATTTTTGAAAGTACTCCTGGTAATTTAAATATTTTTTAATAAAAATGTTAAAAATAGGGAAGGGGGAGCGAGGAACCCTGTCAATGATAATAAAATTAATAAATGTTCTAATTTGAGCAAGAAATAGGTTCTATGTGTTGTTACATTATTAATTCCTTTATTAAAGAATCTCGATGGATGGGAGGATTATTTCTAGATATTTTTCTGTTGAAGTTTTGCTGGACAACGAACTTTGTCGGACGTTGACTGATTTTTAATAAAAAAAAACAATAATAAACTTAAGGAAAAAGGAAACTATTTAGTATTATGTCGTTTTCTGTGAATTTCTACTTTTATATTTAATTTTCTCCGTACGTGGAAGAACAAATTAGTTTTCACATTTTTGTTGCACTGGCAACTCTTCATATGCCGGTACATGACTGCATTTTTTCTTAATTGGAGGATCTAGGTTCAACCATCTACAATCTGTCATGCTGAAGTGCATAAGTGCTCAAAAAGAACACCATGTGAGTCCGAAAAAGAGAAATAGGAGATGAGAAAAGATGACAGCAACGTATTAAAACGACTTTTGTCCAGGGGTTTCTACTTATTCTTTTGTATTTACGTGGCATAACAAACTTATACTATGTAAAGTAGTTAGCAACATATTACTGCATTTCAAATTTATACATTGTTACACTATATTCACACTTACAATATGTAACGTGTGTTAACACACACACACACACACACACACACACACACACATATATATATATATATATATATATATATATATATATATATATATATATGGCTAATATATATAAAGAAAAGTATTTAATTTAAATATATTTATTAAGTTAAAATATGGACTTATTTGTTATCTATGAAACTGCTTCCATTTGATTTACATTGTGCTTCGCGAGATCTTGACTCGATGTGCCTATACTGTGACGTAATTCAGCTGAAGATAGCTAACGTGAAACCGAAGTAGTCGTTGTAATCCCCTGGGTGGTTCGGAGTAATTACCAAAAACTGTAAGTTCCGTACTTAGGTTGTCAGACAATTTCGGACTTCAATAACAATTCACTCACTGATGGGCTAAAGAGGTATGTACATCTTGGCCCGTTTCAAGATGGATGACGTCCTTCAACGAGTTCATACTTCTCGGAAATGGGAAAGTTACAAAGCCAATGCCTCTACTGAAGCTTTCATCCCGACATGTGATTAATGATACTGAAGGAAACATATTAACTCCAATTGAGGATAGATGCCATAGAGTCTAAAGAACATTATATTAAAAGTTGAAAAATCTTTTATATCACCGTTTTCGAAACTTTCCAAACCCGTCAAGTCAATGTTAATTTATCGCAGATCCCTTCTATTCCCCGCTACGGGGAATACAAGTAAACACACACACAAGTGTTCTGCTGAAATTGACAAGTTCTTGACGGCAACATTCATGCCGACCGACCTTGATACGAGTTAATTTTTCTGCTCGAGATATTTTACGTTCCACAGTGCTCGAAATGGGGGGAACACCTTGTCCCTACCGTTTCCATTTTGAATTTGACGTACCCTCTACCTTTTTATTAATAGGAGCTCGTTGCCCTTACTTTCAATAGGCAATTGCCATCACTAAGTCCAAACGTACCCTTACTTTTCCATCCCACTTCTCCAAACGTACCCTTACCTTTTCTAACCCACTTCGAACACTGGTTCTACACTTTCATCATAATTGAATGCAATGATATTAAATTTACTATTAAAAAATGTAACTAGTGACAAATCGGGAACGTTGCAAGTAAGCATCTATTGAGTATAAGACGTTGTTTGTTATGTGAATAAAGGAGTAAATACAATTTTCTTCCTTTTTGTGTATGTGTAATTTGGTTCTCGGTCTGCGGGTCACAATTTGGGAACACAACTCTTGGACCCACGGCCACAGGCCGTAGCTTGGTATCGCTCTTCCGACTTCCGTTCTAAAACGTTTATCCATGACCAGAAAGTTCTCAATACTCTCCCTAGATGACGCAAGTATACAACGAGCTATCATCATTTTCGCAGACAGAGCGCCTCGTAGTAACAAGAAAAATAACTAAAGGAAAGGACAATTTAATTTGCATTGTACGTCTTCTCTTCTTGGTCGTTTTGTTTTGAACTTCTTTTTGTATACTTAATTGCTTATTCAATATCAGACTTAAGAGTCACGGGAGTAGGAGCAAAAGGTTTTGGACTTTGGAGGTTGTTCTTTGGAAAGAAAACTTACATGCAGTAAATCGAAGGCATTACTGTTTTTTCTGCTGTGGGAAAAGAAAAGAAAACTGAAATAAGGAGGTAAGCGACAGAACAATTTTTGAAAGAACTCATATCTTTTAAATTACAGATCCGTATCTTACATATTTTATTTCTGCACTATAGACCACCCTAGAGTTTCGTGTAAACTCTGTGACAATCGGTTAGTGTCATGGGTTCTTTATAAATGCAAATGTGTTATTGCCAGAAATAAATTAGATATACTAGTAGAAGACATTCGAAACTGGGTACCGGCTATGGCTGGTATGTTTATTTATAGATAAGATACTCAGAATCAATAATACAAATCTTGTGATGCAAGTGCGGAAGTAAGTATTCGCATTTTTACAATATCTGATGTCATTCTTGCGAAGATTTTCGTGCACGTAAGTAAGATTGTATCTTCCTAATTTTAGTCACTGCTACATGTACTTGCAATATAGCCTTGTACTTTAAACCAAACGATGGATTCTTCGAGCGCTCTTAAAAGAACATTGAGTATTTTACATATATTAGTTTTAGAGTATCAGAAGCCACAGCCCATTTTCATACATAGCTTTTTACCATTCTAGGTGAAGGAAATCGAAGGTACAGTGATTGTAGACAACGCTTGTCAATGTAGGCGTAACGCAACGAGGTCTTGAGTAGGGCTGTCAAAAATATCGATATACCAAAGTAGGTACGGTTATTTTGGAATACCGAAAATTCGGTATTATCCATATCGAAATATCAAAATACCGGTCCAGCAAGCCAAATGTCGACCCCGACGGCAGCCCGACCAACTAATAGTCGGGAATGGTCGGCGCGATCCATAAGTGACCATTGGTCGTCGGAGTCAGCATAGAGACTTAACTCCACCCAAAACCCACCCGCCGGCTCGCTGGTCTGCCGAGTTTCGCCGTCCAAATGTCGACGTCGGGCGTACGTCTCCTGGCTTGCTGGGGAAATACCGAACAGTATCAATATACTTAACAATGTTGAAATACTGAATTCCTCTGAAATTCTGAAAAAATAATACTAATAACATATAGAGGAAGTAGCATGGCAGAGCTGAAAACAGGTCAGTTTTGGTGACCCGGACATACAGGATCCTGTCCAAAACTTGTCCCGATTAAACAGGTCTGAGGACAGTGAATTCTATTTTCGTGTTGCTGTAAGTTGGGAACATAGAAGGCCTCCTTGACACTAAATTTCAGACTTTTTTTTTTCATGACCCATCTGAGATGTTCATGTCCGAAATCCGGCATTTTTCGCAAAGAGCCATGTTTGAACCTCCGTAGAAAAAAAAACGAGTGTGATTTAACGCCAGGAATTTTTGCATGTAATCACTCGGTTGGTAGGTCTAAATTTTACAGATCACCTCCAAATATTTGTTTAAAGATCCAATTTTATACAATTCTCCACTCATTTCTCAGCCTACTTTTTGGAATAAACTAATTCATTTTGAGAAAAGGTCATTCCACATCTTGAAAGTAAATTTTAGTAGCTACACAACGGTTTTTGATTTAGCTCTCTTGCTCCCTACCCCTTTTTTTAATTTAAATAATCAGGTTTCTGTACATGTCTACGGGAGTAAAAAACGGCAGTCGGCATGGTCGCCCCAGAAGAAATAAAAGCATAACATTTTTCTCAAAATTGGTTCTGATATCTTCAGATTTGTAGGATCCCACGTACGATTTTGTTTTCTAAAATTGGATAATTTGTAATAGAATGACCCTGTATCATCTTGAAGGGACTGTGGCCACTGAGATGGCTTGATCTTTCACCCCCTGATTTCTTCTGTGGGGTAGATTGAAGGGTAAAATGTACCGGCACGATCCACGGACTACCGAACAGTTGGTGTGAACTTTTGATAACGTGGAGCGTCGCGTTCAGGTATGTTTGGATGCCAACGGCGACCACTCTTTTCAATTGATTTCAGTAATTCATTCTATAGAGGAAAGTAAGTCCCAGCTATACATTTCATTTCCACACAAGTTATGTTAAAAAAAAAAAAAAAAAAAAAAAGCGAGCTGGACACCCTGTATGTTAGTTGTATACTTATTATTCAGGAATTATTTCACCGCTGTATCTAAATAAACTCTTTGTGTGTGGGGGGGGGGGAAGGGGGGTGAACAAATTGAAGCATGGTTAATGCATTAACAAAATAACAGATAAAGGAAGCATTGATAATGTCTCTCGTATTTTATCGGATGTATTTTGGCCTTGATTTCCGATACGAATAGTCACTTGACCGTGACAAAACTGTCTTTATGAAACGCAAAATGCACAGTAGTTTTGACCTTGTTTGTCACATGCTTTAAAGAGATACAGAATACAAATGATTCGTTTGTATAATAATTCTTGAGGAAGGCACAAAGATAGCAGATAAAAAGTTAACTGTTTATTCTATATGCTGTGCAGCTTTACGCATGTTTCGTGGATGTTGTGAGCGGTGTCGAAAACTATACAGTGGTGGTCAAAACCGTTACGGAATTATAGGTAAGAGCATGAGAGAGAAAAGTGGTTGAAAGTGTGAAGTCAGTTCCGGGAATTTTTCATATTTCCGATGTCTAGAATTTCAGCAATTCTTAATTAGTATAAATTGGCATATGGATTCCGATCTCATCCCGTGATAAAGAACAAGCCGTAAAAATGATTTGGAAAATCTGCGCCTGAATTCCGGGATTACAAAAATTGTCATTTTGGTTTCGAAACCGAGCGGCCGTAGTTTACTTGGTAGGGCGTTGGCGTCGCATTCAGGAGATCCAGGGTTCGATACCAGTGGCCGACCATCCTGACAGGTTTTCCAGGTCTTTTCCTCAGTTTCACCAGGCAAATGTCGGGATGCTATATTCAACTTAGGCACTGACCCATTTCTTCCTGCATCTTTTCCCCTATCCTATTCCGGCATGAGTTATCTATGCTTAGACCAATTCAATTTCGGTTTCGGAGATCATTACAAGAATTTTCCAGATCTCCGAACGTCGATAGTTAAAAAATGCTGTTTCGTCAGGAAACTTGATCCTTTTAGGAACTTTTCAAGCAACTGAAATTTATTTTCACTGCAGTTAAAGTACTTTTTTAAGAAAGAAAAAAAAAATCTTGGGCTGAGCTGGAAAATTTTGACTTAAGACCGTACCTTCTGAAGGATAATGTCCCTGCACGATCACTCGGCAGGGAAAATAAATAGAGCGACCAGAACCTTAGATGAGGTACAAATCGGCGTTCACTTGGTGAAGCTGGGAAAACCCTGGTAAATGTCAGTTAGGATGGTCGGCGGTGGGTTTCGAATCCTTGTGCCACACCATTGTCGATCCAAAGTTCGCGACGTTAGCGCTGGACCACGGGGGCTGGGTAATTCAAGTACTCCTTGGTCACTGGAAGACCAGACCCGCAAGTGTGATCAGCCGATAATTTTCCTCGCCCTGTAAACAGAAATGACTTGGGATGATCAGATATAGTCTACTCCTATGAAATATTGTTTTCTTTGGTCTTTGGACTAGGCGGTATGTTCATAGTTTGTCAGCTGTGCAGGTTTAAAGGTGTGACAAAAATTAAGTAATAAAATAATCATGTAACAGTCTCCAGATACATTGCAGTTGCGGCCATTTTACACTGGATATATATAACAAAAATAAGAAAAGGGATTTTGAAAAAAAAAAAAAATGAACCTGGCATTATTTTAAGTTTCTATCCCAGCATTTGCTTGGTATGGTCTAGATAAGAGAGAAATCAGAGGTAACCTCAGTCAGGATGGCCGACTGAAAGGTTAGCACTTGACTGATTACACTACCTCGTCGGCAAGTAATCTAAGTCCACTAGGTAGTATTGTACTAGCGGACATTTTGCATAAAAGTTGATAAAGATAAAAATAATATCTTCATAATCATTTTGTTATGGTATACAAGGTGGATTAAAATTATCAGGTATAACTTTGGGAGCTGATTACTTACGCGAAAACAAAATTAAGATTTATTTTTCCACATGGGTTTAAAGTCCGCTTCGTTCCCGGGTTACAAGTGTTGCAACTTCGAGACGAAAATCTGCTTCTGAAGAATTGATTTGTATCAAAAGAGTAGATATTAGAAGTAACAATGTGAAGATCGTATTGGCAGTGTTGCTAACTCAAACAGTACTACGTCGGTTTCACCTATTTTATATTTCCTACTAGCGATGAAACATATTTCATGCCAGGCAGAGAATGTCGTTTTGCAAAATATAAACATTTTACGAAGGTATAAATATCAAAATAAACATTTTCTACGTCTAGCCCTGTAAGTTATTCACAATTGGCAACACTGTATCCTGTGCATCACATGATTTTTGTAATCCCTTGAAAATATAAAATAAACTGTTGTAGTGACATTTGAAAAAAAAAAATCGACTTGGCAACACTTGTAGCCTGATGACATCTCATCTTAATCCTCAGTGTCTACCGTTTTGGTACAAATTAATTTCCCCTAACGTAAATGGGGATACTTTTTTGCATTGTGTATGTTTATCATTCGAAACATATTAATTTTATTTACCATTGTATGTCAGTAATGGACGCGGAAGTTGCAACTCTTATATCTAAAAACTTAGGCGGATTTCGAACCATCTGGAAGATGGCGGTTTTTTGTCTTTTAGTGTGCGTCATCAGCCACCAATAATTTGGAACTACCGTGTATATGATGAAGAGGAATATTTGTGAGTCGAAGGTCTGTGGAAGGTGAAGCGATGGGGGTATGTCATTGCCTCTATTATTTACATGATATAAAGATTTTTTAAGACCTTGGGGTGGTCGAGAGGTTATCGCATTCACTTTCTGTGTGCGTGGTCATGGATACAGTTCCCAGTAGTATCTCTTGAACGGAGTGGTTTGAAGCCCACTTTTCCAACAACTGTACAATCCGTCCTTGCAAGCTCACCAGCTCGTTTAAGATGTTAATAACAGGTCAATTAATCCGGAATTTAAACTGGAGTTCGAACTGTTTGTATCTCCCACGGGAAATCAAACTGTGAACCCCTTGATTAAAAGGGCATAAGGAAAACAATGTATCTACATCTATGTGGCCGTGCCCGATAAATGCTAATGCTTAAAAAAAAAGAAGGTCGAGTTTAGGCTTTTACTGGATTATGAATGGTTTTGAATTCAATTTGTCTCCACTGTTTGAGATTTGAACTAAGGAAGGTATAACAGTACAAATAGAAGCTGAGTAGACACTGTTGTTAAACCTTAAACGCGTCTTCTTGCAAAATTTGATTTCAGGCATAAGCAAGGTGATTTCTAGTAAGAATGGACACATGGATCTGGATCTCGTTGTCGGTTCCTTCCGAAACCGGTTCCGCCCGCCCATAATTTTGGGCACTGTCACATATAAAGTTCTCTTTTCGGAAGTTTGGATTCGGAATGGTGGTGTGAAGAGGCGGAACTAGGGATGTATAGAGGGGATGCTACGATATTGTCGTTTTTCTTCCTCCCCTCTCCATTCCAATGTGGGCTTCGCTACAGCTGGGAATATAAAGGAAGATCCTGAGCGTTCGTGCCTTTGTGGTAAGAACATCGACAGTGAAGAGAGGTGGTCACCATGCTACGTACTAACGCAGCAAGCAAATTACGTGTTCTGTATGCAGCCAGGTAAATAAATTAAATTTGGCGCCATATATATGACGCCACAGCGTAACAATAGCAACAACTCTCCTTCCCTTGTTGGCGTGCAAACGTGGTATAGAGCTCACTCTAAAAAAACTGGTGGTAACATTCTTAGCGTCTTGTATCTGTAACCCTAGCATTACCAAGGTATTATTGGGTCACATTAATTACCAGGCTCTGAGGCGCCCACAAGGAAAATTGTCATTTTTTCTCACGGAAACTTTTTTATAATGTCTGATATGAACTTTGGGTGTCTAAGACGTCACATAGTTTTCTTCTATTTTATTACGTTTTTAAGTACAGTGTTGCCAACCATATCTATATAGTTGTGTACGTGACAAATTTTTCTTTGTTAGTAAGTATGACATATTTCTTATACTTGTTTTTATAGAAAAACAAACAGTATGTTCAAAAGCACCTTAGTACAGTATAGTATATGCACGAAGGCACCTTCATACCACATTTCATTAGATACCATACATCATACCATATTTCATATATAACATTTACAGTATCCTGTGAATAGCCCCTTACTACCACCAAGGGGCTGAGGCCCACAACGCGTAATTTAAATTATGATTGGAACAAGACAAGCAATAAAAATGAAGCAAGTACGCTGTATCAACAATATATTGAAACCTGACAATATCAATTTTTTTTTTCAGATTTTTTGTCGAACTGGAGACGTTAAATTTTTTTTTTAAAAATACTAAATTTATTGACGTCGGAACCCCCTCCTCCCCTTGATAATGCTAGGGTTAAGAAACCCGAGAGGTTGCTTCTTTCGCACTGGACGAGATAATGGTATCTTGGGTTTGAACTTGCAGGAATCTACGAATCAAGCCAACAGTCCTCGAGAATGTAGCTTACGTAAAGGTAGAAGCTGTTCTTCCAGGAGAAGGTATCTAAATGTCCATGTAAAAAGAAAAAGCTCACTACTTAATTTGCTACATTATTATTATGATTAGTATTGTCAGTGTGACATTTTATTTTTTAATGTGATATTGATAAAATATAAATTATTATTATTATTATTTTTCAGATGAAGTGTGATGGAGGAAATCCATGAAGGAATGGAAACTTACAACGGAACAACTAAAGTAGAAACACAACCATATGATACAACCCAGTTCTATATTGGACTCGGGCTAGCTATCAGCTCCAGTGTATTTATCGGTAAGATTTCTTTTTGTATCAATTTCTTAAAACGGTAAAAGAAAGCACAGGATCAAATCACGCCAACCCAGACGAATATCGGAATGATCCATGGAATTAGGAACAGAGACTTATAATTCTTGCTCAGATAGATTAAAAAGGTTATGAACGCAGATGGGCAATAACTTAGAATGCCATAGAAGTCATAAATTAAGATTTAAGACTATAACATTAAGATTTTTAGTGTTCTTTTAAACTTTAATTTATGTGGTATATTGATTATGTATACGGTATATTGATAATTTATACGGTGTATTGATAATTTATACGGTATATTGATAATGCATACGGTGTATTGATAATTTATACGGTGTATTGATAATTTATACGGTGTATTGATAATTTATACGGTATATTGATAATTTATACGGTATATTGATAATTTATACGGTGTATTGATAATTTATACGGTATATTAATAATGTATACGGTATATTGATAATTTATACGGTATATTAATAATGTATACGGTGTACTGATAATTTATACGGTGTATTAAAGCTGTGAAACTTCCTCGAAGTCACCAAAATTAAAATGGACAGTAAATTGAGGTCACCAAGATCAATTTCTCTGTACCTGCTTTCAATGAGGAACGAGTGCAAATTCTTAGCATGAACAAAGCTGAGCAAATAGAACCAGCTAGTTTTAGAATCATCACATTAGAAAGAGCAGGGTAAGCCGAGGTCGCTGACCTCGTATTTGAATATCAGTTTCTATGCCTGCTTTGATAGAGCCGCTAGTCTTAGAGTTTTTTGGGGTTCCTCCATGCTAAGGCGAAATAGTCTCTCTGTTATAATTGCAAATCATAGAATGATAATTGTTAAGCTTCCTTTGTTCCAGGGTCAAGTTTTATTATTAAGAAGAAAGCCTTGTTAAGGCTGAATCGTGCTGGAGGTTTACGTGCAGCGGCCGGAGGCTATGGTTATTTGAAAGAATGGATTTGGTGGGCAGGACTGTTATCAAGTAAGTAGCTTTTTTAAATAGTGATTAAATTATTAATAATAATTGAATTTCACTTACAGAAACTAGAAAATATATTACTTTAGACTTAGCACAAAAAGCTGGGAAGCCTTATATCACTGTTCTGTTCGTCTGTCTCTCAACTGAGGAACTACTAGGGCTACTCAGGTGGTTAATGTGTCGTTGGAAAGGTCTCAGCGACACGAGTTCAAAGTCGTATATACCGTCTATGTCCGTCCACCGACAACTTTCAACTCAAATAGCAAAACGCAGGAACTAACACGGCTACGAAGGTGGTTGAGGTATCGTTTGAAAGGTCTCGGTGAGTTCAAAGCCTCATAGATCAATTAGGTAGGACGAACGGATCTCGAGATAGAAACAGGTTCCATTTCCCCATAGTAACGAATGGGAACAAGCGACAACTTTTAACTCAGGAACTTCTAGGGCTAGGAAGGTGAATGAGGTCTCGGCGAAACTTTTCCAATTAGACAGATCATCCAAATCGGACGCTTACTGCTGAAGCTAGCGGCAGCACATGTACACGTTCCTTGCACCTGGAAACATTCCACCTCACTTGTTTGATTATTATTAGCGAATGGATCCTTCTTTTTATTTACAGGACAAAATTGTGACTTCCCTCAATTTTACTATGATTGTGGTATTATTTCCAATTGTTTGAGTTCACTACGAAGGTTATCATTCAGTTTTCTGAGAAATTTTAATGGCTATGTAGGTAAGCAGGAAACAGCACCGAAAGGCTGAGTATTACCTGCATTAAGATTTATATTAATTATAGGGTTAATAACTACTAAACGGCTTGTGGAAGCATGATAAGTGATTGTACCCGAAGTGAGAACACATGATGCGGTGGTTGTAGTGAAGTGGTGGAGGTTGCTGACCACGGTTCAAATGCTGTTCACGCTTGCCAGTATGTCGCAGGGTTAGGTTTTCCCGAGGTTTCCAGTCTCACCAAGGCAATGCAAGGAGAGAGACAGTGGCGATTAACTTACCCATCCCTTTCTTCACTCGTAATCCATCACTAGGGCTGTGAAGTCAGTTCAGAGAAGCTTGGACGCTGGCTCCCTCTGTTCGTAATTCGTACAGTTATAAAGGCAACATTTAAAGCATTTAATCGCTGTTAAGGAGAACCATTAGGCTACTTTTAGCACCATGAAAAACAAATATTAAGTTTGTTATTTGAAACTTCGTATTGGCTTACAAAATAGTGGAGGAAGTCACCAAATATAGTACCTGGCGAACGAACAGATATAGAGTTTAATATTCGACGCAAGATTATTATAATATAAATAATCGTCGCTATTGTTATATATCCTTAAGTGAAAAGAAATTATATATTGAACCGATTCAATTTCTTTGAAATGGGAAATATATAACTGCATTTTTACTATCCACAATAAGTCAACAACTAACTGCGAGAGGTCTCCGTAATATATAAATTTTTAAACAACGATTAACTCAGAACCCAAGGTGCTACTTCCTCTAATAGCCTCTGATACTGGCATGATCTTATGGGAAATTTTAATTTTTGAGGAATTATGCTAACCATTTCCATTTAGTAGGAGTCGTAGTCAAAGTAGGTATATTTTTGCCGACCCAACTCCACAGCCCTGTCCATCACATTACTCAGACTTCAGTAAATAAAAGACAAATTAATCCAGAAACGGAAGTAAAGAACACGTATTAAATATTCGCAAGATGAGAAACAGTATTTGTCCATTCCTGTACATGATTTGCAAACTTAGTTCATCTTCTAAACCATAATATTAAGTACAGTGCTGAAAAAAAAAAGTTTTAATCTTTTGTACTATCACACTTCCTTTGCATCAGTCTATTTGTTGAGTTGCATACAAACAGAAAATATGTTGTTTTTTTTTTTCTCCTTGGTACTATCACAGTATATTGATCAGTTTTATAACAATCTATTTCAGACGGTCGTAATGGTTGCTTTTTCGCTGCAACCTGTATTAGTATATTTTGCCTCCAGCCTGTTTCATTCCGTGGGAGGTTTCTCTCCCTTTCATTGCAATCGGTTTCTGGTTCGATTCCCGGTTATGGTTTGCGGTTTCCACGTTGACCAAAAACTGTAGTGCCAGCTAATGAACCACTTGAATTAGGAAGTAAAAGGTGGTCTGATAAAGCGGTGATGGGAAGCCGTCGCTCTCACCACTTAACACCCTCTCTCTAAACAAAAGCCACCTAGCAAGCCAAGAACTGTTTGGTCTCTCGAAATAAGGACTTTAGTTTTAATTAATTAACATTCAACGATATCTCAACACTACAGTTCGTCTACCAAGGTGAAGGTCTAAAAGATTCTTAAGCTTAAAATTCCAAGCTCTTTTTTAAACACTACAATATTTGTGTGCAGATAAATTGAGTAATGTAGAGAGTAATTTTTTCAGTCCTTGAGCGTGAACTCAGTCACTGTAGGTTGCTTACCTCGCGGCCTTCGGATTGACACTGAGGAGGCACACGGGTTCGACCCCGTTTCCGACCATCCTTCGTGAGGTTTTCCAGAGTTTTCGTCAGTTTCACTAGGGATGGTGTCTCAACGATTATCGTGGCTGTTACCATCCCTATCCCTGGAAGTATGATCACCGAGGGACACCATCTCTCCGACGTTTGATGGGTTTAGGCCATAGCCACCTGTTAATGCAAATTAATTAAATAAATGATTTTTCATGCAGGAACTTCGAGAGAGATCGCACAACCATCGTTGTGTGTGCTCTGTTCTCTTGAATAGTGACTCAAATGTCTTCCGTAGTTTTAATTAGCAGAGCCACACAGAGATTTGTTAATAACTCTAGAACGAACGAAGGTCAGTTCTCAGTAAGTGCAAATAAAATCGACATTTTTTTTTATATGTTATTTCGACAATTCTTCCTCTGAGATTATGTCAGGACGGGCGTAAGCCATAGTGCTGTTACCATCCATAAAATTAATTTTATCTGATCTCTGAGATTATGAAGAGATAAGCGAGAGAGTTCATAAACTGGAATGTTGATGATATGTAGTTTAAAGGTTTGCAGTTGAGATTATTATTATTATTATTATTATTTTTCTTCAAATATTGTTGCAATGTAAGTTGATATATTTTACAGAAATTAATAATTTTAGCTCATGTTTAACTTCAATACTCAGTGCCTGGGAAAATAAATATGGAAAGGTCTGACCCCTTACACACCGTGTTCGATTGAAAGTTTATTTGGTGTGAAAATACTGTGTTTCATCTAAAAATGAATATTTTTTTTTTGGTTTGTGATACTTCTCATTGTTTAACGTTAAATTAACATCCTATTATTTTTTTTTTTCAGTGGGAGTGGGAGAGGCAGCCAATTTTGCTGCGTATGCGTTTGCCCCAGCTTCGTTAGTGACGCCTCTTGGTGCTCTTAGTGTCTTGGTATCCGCAGTGCTTTCATCTCGATTCTTGAACGAAAAACTTAATTTACTTGGCAAGGTGAGCAAATAAATGAATTTAGTTAAGTTTCAGTACTGAGTGAATATTCTTCATGGAAGGAATTTCATCTTTAATATGTGCTGAAATTACTTGTTAGAAGTCAGGGGGTCCTTTCTGTTTCAGGCAGGTTTATATACCCAACAGGAATTTCTCTGGTACGTTTTCTGTAGTAAGATACCTGAAAAAGTCAGGAAGAGGCACAAAAGAAAGCCAAAATCGATTAAAAAAAAATCGCACGCAGCTCAGTGATTTAGCAAAAGGGAGTTTTTGGAAAGTGAGATGGAGGAAAACAAAGTATTAAATTTCTTGGATATCAGGATTGAGAAAACGAAAGACAGGAGATTTGTAACTTCATAGTTTCAGAAGAAATGTGCAGCAGGAGCTTTTTTTGTCCTGAGAGGGGCGACGTTGATGAAGTAACTAAAGAAAATTTCATGGAGTAAAGAATAGAAGAGATTAACATGGAAGAAGATACAAAGAAGAAAGATGTAGATAGGTTTTGGGAACTTAAAGGAGAATGGATATAGTGAGGATGACAGAAGAATGATTAGGAGAAGAAAATGGCACAAAAAGAAGGAGGAGGGAGAAGTGGGGGAAGAAGTACCGAGAAAATCAAGCAGCTGTTGGGAAAGGTAGGAGTGAAAACGTATAGGAAAGACGGAAGCGGGTCTTGGACTTGGTGATAAACAAAAAGAAAGGTGCGCTAAAGGGAGAAGAACAAAGAGGAGTGGTGTACAGTGTTACGCGTATGAACTGTGAGGCAGTGTATATAGGAGAGGCTTAAACAACACAAGGATGACGTCAGCCTAAAAAGAGACAGAAATGCTATTTACAAACATGTACAGGAAGAGGCGCATGATATAGACTGGAAGTAGCGGACATACTAGAACAAACGGGAAGGATGTTGCTTAGGTAGTGGAAAGAAGCGAGGAGAATTAGGGACACGGGAGATAAAGCGATGAACTAGAATAATGGGTTGAGTATAAATGAGAAATGGGAAGACATACTGGCAAGAGAAGAGCGGAGAAAGTATTACAGAAAATAAGTTTTTTTTATACAGACTTTTCTGTATCTCACAATGGTTCGTGGTGTCCTCAAATCTTGCAACGTTAATTTAACTCGTTTCCCGACGTCATACATAAATCGGGTGACAATATAATATCCCATTGTTACTTTCATATATTTATATATTTTAGAAACACATTTTAATATTTTTTTTTAATATGGACTTCTTTATCCTAAAATAAATAATAGCCTGCAACGCTCTATCGTTTGACGGGTTGCAGAACACTTTAGGAGTTGGGTAACAAAACAGTAGCTTGTGGAGAAGTATCTGAACACCGAAATAACTCGAAAAACAATAGTAAAAAAAAAAAACTTTTTAAAGAATACTTTTCTTAAACAATTCATACTAAAAAGTAAAACATAATTTTGTTTATGCATGACTAAAAAGAAAAGCATGGGGCGCTTCAATTCAAGAATTTATAAATAAATGTATGAGAGCGCGCCTCATGCTTTTCTTCTTTAAAAAGTTTTTTATTATTATGCATTTATTTATCGAAAATATTTTTTTCGGCTCGATTCAGTTTCCTTGTTATGTAGTTTGCTGTTAAAAGTTCGTTATAGCTTCTAGTTGACTAAGGGCCTGTGAGCGAAGGACTGTGATTGGTTAAAATTTGTTTAGTTCTGGAAAGTAAACGAATTGTGGGGTGTGATTGGCGGAAGATGCAGAAGGGATTTCTTGGCTTTCTGGTGCTTATTATGAACTGTTAGTGTTGATTAGTGTTTCATCTGAGGAAGATGATAGGACATTGACACTGTAACGCTTTTCATATTATTGGAATTCCCACTGAACTGTTTACAAATGAAAAATTGTACTTTCTGTTGCTAGTTGACGGAGCCAGTGTTATTCTATTAAACAAAAGAAAGTAAAATAAATTGTTACCAATATTGTACTTATGTGACGTATAAGATAGGCTCCGCTTAATGCAAGATAACTATTATTTCTTGTACGCTACGTAAGTTGAAAATATTGTCTCCCTTTTTTGTGGGATTGTTGCTAATCCGTTACGTGATATAGGCAGTAAAGCGTTACCACCTACATTCTTGGAAATTTATATTCTGCTGTTTTCAGATATGACCAGACCATGTGTCGAAGATTTATTTTTTTACAAAATGTATTGTATCAATTGTTTGATATGATTCAGCCATTAAATTGTATGTTGTTTGTAAATTGCTATTTCGCTTACACAGAATCGTATTAGACAATAAAGAAAATGCATTTAGTTAAATATTCAACACATGATTTGGCCGCATAATACCTGAGTCGAATTTTAATGTATTTTTGTCCTTTAGGTATGTAAGGCACAGGCCGGGATAGGGTAGGAGTCGGCCAGGGCCAAATTTGAAAGTACCATCCGGGCATTTGCGTGATGTGACTTGGGCAAAAAACCCATTCAAGATGGTCAGCTGCTGGAATTGAACCAAAGACGTTTTGAATGCGAAATCAACGCTACTGCTGCTCGCTGCCCGTGAGTTGAGATGTCGAGTGAAGTAGATATCATGGTTATAACTTGTTTGGTGTGAGCTCGTGGAAATGAATAAACTTGATTGTCTCTGCCATTATCATCTGCTATCTAAAATCTTGTCATATTGACTGAAGATAAAAAGGATTTACAATAGCCTTTTATTGTCTGTAAAGAGTGATAAAAGCAAATGCTTATGATTCGTTATTTTCACAGATCTGTTGGAAATTATTATTATTATTATTATTATTAGTGGTAAATCCTTTTCTTTTTAAATAATTATGGCAAGCGATTTTTTTTTTTCGCACTTGAAGAATATTTTTATTTTTCTAATGTTGTTCTGTCTGTTGTCAGTTTATCTCCACAAATGATGATTTCGTTTTAAAAAAATTGCATGTTGGTCTGTGGTCTGTGTCCACGGACGCCCCTCGAAACGATATTTTTTTTTTTTTTTTTTTTTTTAATGTCCACAGTCTTGCTTCCCAAACGATAATTTTGTTTTCGTAATGTTTGTCTGTCTCTCGGCAGTTTGCCCCTCAACAAAAGCCAATGGGAGATAGCGGATTTGATATTCGGAATCATTGACATGGATGTAACTAGGCTGTTTTGAATTTGGTCGAGATGTAGTGATGTTTGGCATTATATGGAATCATTGCTTCACTCCCATGGCAACCATCCGACTAACTCATCAAACCCAAAAGATCCAAGGGTTAACTGTCCAGAGCGAAGGTGGCAGTAAGGGTTAATACGCTCGCTTGCACTGCGTAGTCGTGGGTTCAAGTCCTGTAAAGGTCCTTAGAACGGAGTGGTTCAGAGCCCACTTTAAGAAATCTGTAGATCTCTTCCTAAAGTTATACAACTTAAACAAATTGTACAATATTGCAAATTAATAATATTCTCAAATATAGCGTAGTCCTAAGTTGCAATGACGTTTTATTTACTAATTTACGATGCACTTTTCGGTCTCACACCGGAAACCATCTTCAGATGTTGACAACTTTTGTTTAAATCTGTATGTATATATATATATATAAAAGATAATATAAGAAGTGTTATATACGAGAATTGTTTCTTACCGCACTATAACTTACATGTCTGAAAATTCGTATCTGCTTTTTCATGCGTTTTGAATTTCTATATAAATTTTATTAAAAATTCAATGTTAATTGTTTGGTATGATTCTTTGTAAGCTATATATAGTATATATATTTGTTATATTGTATTATTTTCAGCTTGGTTGTCTCTTATGCATCTTGGGATCAACTGTGATTGTGATCCATTCTCCAAAAGAAGAAGAGATTGAAAATCTGGAAGTTCTTCTAGAAAAACTTCAAGATCCTGGTAAGTTATGACGTACTATTTCAGTAGGTATTGTATTTGAATATTTGCTTGCAAAGTATCAGCTCTAAGCGCGGTGCTCGTAATTTTGTAAGTTGGTAAGCATGAGTAAGTTTGTCCTGTAATAGAGGATCTCGAGTTCGAAGCTCACAGTGACCCTTCTAGTTGGACGAGTTTTTTCATAATAATAATAAGACTAGTGCTGTGTTCACATATATTTTTAATTAGCGAGCTGGGTTGTTGTATACATACTATATTTGGTGATGATTAGTGTCTTTACGGAGAAAATTTATATTGCGAAGGTAACTGGGCAGAATGAGCCGTTGTCTTCCGTCGGATGGTGGTACCTCAAATCACTGTAGTACTGTCACTGTGGCGACAGGCGATACCTTCTCAACATTGATCCATTGTGCACCGTCTTCTGCTTGTATTGCTCGACCTTCTTGGAGTATGATTTTATTGTTTTATTCTCCTAACGGCTGTGTTTAGACGTGACAAAGATAAGGAGATTCCCCGTATCGGGACGGGCGTAAGCCATAGTGCTGTTACCGCCTATAAAACTAATTTTATCTTAAGACTATTGTTGGCAAAATCAACACCATACTGTGGGCAGCTAGCTGAAATTCAATGGCGATATGAGCACTGGGTGAGGTATTTTATGATTTTGATTGAGTAATAAGCCTTTCCTGTTTGCTGTAATTAACAGTAGACGAAGGGACTCAATGAAGTTTCAAAATCCTGTTTATTATATCTTACAGTAGAAGATAATGAAAAAATACTATACGTATAGTGTTAACGAATGTAAATGTATGATTCATTGCTTTGTAGCCCTCAGTGTATTTAGAACTATTGTTGTTGCCCTAATATATTTTCAGACAATAAGACGTGTTTCAAAGTATATTAAAGCAACAATAAGTGATGTTCTAAATACATTGAAGACTACAAAGGAGTCGTAAGTGTGTAAATCATTTCAAAAAACGGGCTTCAGTGCTAAAAAAAAGAAAAAAAAAACTAATATATTTAATTTTTACTTGTATTACAGGTTTCATTGTATATGTGGTGGTCGTGATTGCAGTCTCAGTGTTTTTCGCCTTCTGTCTTGGACCAAGATACGGACACATTATTGTTGTGGTTTACATTGTTATCTGTTCAGCCATTGGCTCTCTTTCCGTAATGGGATGCAAGGGACTTGGATTAGCGCTAAAGGAGACATTTTCCGGAACCAGGAATGAACTCGGCAACTGGTTGACGTGGGTATTTGTCCTCCTCATTGCAGTGTGCATAATAGTTCAGATGAACTATTTAAATAAGGCCTTGGATATTTTTAACACATCGATTGTTACGCCTGTGTATTACGTATTTTTTACAACTTTTGTGATTACAGCATCGACAATTCTTTTCAAAGAATGGGAACACCTTGACGGGGAGGATGTGCTTGGGAATATTTGTGGGTTTTTAGTGGTGATCATAGCGATTTTTTTACTGAATGCTTTCAAAGATATGGAAATTTCTTTGGATCATTTGAAATCATTATTAAGGCCAAAGCGAGATGTTCACGAACGGTTGATTGATAGCGTGAATGTGAGTGAATCATACGGAAGTTACAAAGCAACGTCCAGTAGATGACATGTGTACGTCACGATCTGTGTTTTGTGTCACGGGAGCAAAGAAAAATTATAAAGGGTTAATAAGAAGAAAAAAAAATGCCACTCCGAATCACGTAAAGCCCATATCGGCATTTTCTATACGTCTCAACTTTGAACACAGTAAGTTAACAGCTGACGAACGAACTAGTCGTAAGGAAGTTACCGCCAAATCAAGTAAAATTTTGTAAGAAAATGATTTTTGGGATAAAAAAAGAAAGAATATATATGTTTTATTTTTCTCCATAATAGTACAAAAGTGGAACAGAACTTAACTCTACCGTGTGTAGCCGCACACATCTTCCAAAGAGAAATAAACTACGCACTTGTGGCAGTTGTGTAATTTTAAAGTGAAAGGAGAAAGAAGGTCATGAAGTACTTTATTTGTAGCAGTTTGAGATAACTTAACTTGAAAAATTAAGTGAATGCGTGTCAGGTGTGGTTCTTTTAGATCAGCGAAATTCAGTGTTCCAACGTGACTTGCTGTCTGTTTCATAAAAAAAGATGACTGTTACGGAAATGTTTCTATTGTCTAAAGAAACGTGGGTCTTTTTAACGAAAATGCAGTGATAGATCGTCTTATTTTGTACTTTTAAAAATGTGATATGAATAATTGGATTTGTACGAGATTCGTATTAAGTGTATCTATGTTTGTTGTTGACTGTATACGAAGAAAAACGCACCGAGAACCAAAGAGATCTCTCTCTTTGTCGAAAATGTTAGTATTGGACGGGAACAAATGATTTTATGTAGTCTTATTCTGTTTTTAAAGCTTAATCCAGTGCAGTCAATATCATTAGCCTGGCGAATCGAAAAAGAACTAGATTCGGATGTCTCTCTCAGTAACAGTAGACCGTGAAACTGAGTTCCTTCACTGCGCAGAAATTCAAATAGAAATCGTAGTTAGTAGATCCTAAACTATAAAAGATCCTAAGTAGCGTACATGTGTGGAATACGATGATCAGCCTCGTGGACTTACTACCGATCCCCCGGTAAAGAAAGAACGCAAACTGGAAACCACGCAAGGGGATTTTTTTTTTTGTGCCAAAGTAACAAAACTTGAATTGAAAACAGATAAAAGACTTCCTTGCAGATTTTTGAGCTTATATTTCTTACTTTTCACAGAACTGTCGAACTTGTTACTAATTCTCAGAAGAGGCAATTCGATCTCCCTAATGCGGTTAGTTAAAAGAAATCCAAGCTTAAAGTTAACACACAATTCGACCGTGTTACAAAGCGATTGAGATATAAAAAACATTGATTAAAGTTCACGGAATTGAAAAGAACCTTTACAGTTAACAACAGTGCATTACGGAAGGTGTAAGTAATCCACCACTCTCAGATATTTAGTTAAATGAATATTAAAACAAATCTTTACGTAAATATTTTTTTTTTTTTTTTCTCATTCAGAATTAACGTTACGTATGTTCGAAATTCAAATCTTGAAGCTTTCTAGTTTATATAAACGGTTTCAAGCCAAAGACGACTAGCCCACACAGTTAATAAGGACGTCAGATGTCTGCGATGAATTGGTAATTGCATCCTTATTTACTATGTCGGTTAGTTGTCCCTGGCTTGAAACCCTTCATATAATCTTGAACATAATATTTTTAATTTTCATTATACGATATAATGAAAAATCCGTTAATTGTGGTGGTACTAATTACAACACAGGTAACGGTCCTTACGCAACCCGTCAAGTCTATAAACGCCTCGAGAATCTAGTTGAGGAGAGAAACTGTGTGGTACAGTCCATCATTCTATAGGTCAAAGGAAAGTGTAACTTTTCTTTATAGGGTTAATGCGTGATTAAGCGTTATAATGGCGAAAGTTCGCCTCCTTCAATCCCGGTTCTTGCCATGTGGGCTTTAATGGTGGACAAACACCGTGTGCGTGCGTTTTCTCGTGGTTGTCGGTTTCCTCCTACTTTCTTCATTCCACCAATTCTTTCATCATCATCCATTCGGCCTGAGTCAGGGTTGCCTAAAGACCTTTAAAATCTTTTAAACCGAGCGGCCGTAGCTCAGATGGTTAAGAGTTGGCTTCGTATTCTGGAGGCTCTAGGTTCGATTCCAGCGGTCGACCATTCTGACCGTTTTTTTTTTTAGGGTTTTCAGTACCTCAGTCACACCAAATAAATGTCGGGATAGTACCAGGAAACATACGGCAAATGGTTTAAAAAAGAGAATTTTGTATTCTCAGTTACCAACTAACGATCTATTACCATGTACAGAGTCTATAATTAGTTCTCAAATGCATAGGTTCCTTCATCCCTAGTGTCATTACGCTAATTATACTGATGTAGATACTTTAAGTAATTGTCAGAATCAAAAATATAAGATGATGGGAAGTATTTGTGGAGGTAAATTATATGGTACACACTTTTTGCTAAAATAGACCTTCTCACAGAGCATTGCCTACGAATGTCTTGTTACTGGCATCAGACTTCCCGGACAAATTATGTAGACTGCAGTTGTTTCGACGTTAAAAACAGATAGGTTGGCTGAAAACAGTTGTATCCCATCCAGTCTCCAATTTCGAGAGAGAGAGAGATTGTTGTTCTCGGTTCACTTTAATACCTTGTTTGGTAACTGGATTAATTTTTATTTTTTAAGTACTGTAATTCTTAAGAGAAGCTTGACTTCGGACTATCCGTTTACTGGGAGATATCAATAACACTTAATTATTTTCTGTTCACGCCATGACCTGAAGAACAAAATAGGAACACTAAAAGGTTTCATTGATAAAAGGGATTTTGCCCCCCCCCCCCCTGCCCCCCAACACATACATATACACTCCGTTAATCCTGCAGATTTGTCCCTAAACCATCCTTCATGCGAAATATTTTATACGAAAACGATGACAAACTTCAAGAAATACCTCTTGTACACACTTGCACATTTTCTCCGTTTCGAAATTCTGGCAACATCCCTGATTCGATACTTCTCCCCGATATTCTATTTGACTCTGTGTGTTGTAAGACAGAAGTGAAAAAATTAAAGATACAGGGTACGGCAAAAGTTCTATACGCTTTCAGGATGTTTTGACTTCAGAACAAAATGCAATAAAAGGGAAACGGAATATCGAAGAGAAAAGTATTTTTTTCTGCTATTCTGTTTATATTAGATATGGAATATAATATCCGTCAAATGTGTGCGATTATAGTTGAAACACGAATAGGCTCGTTTCATGCAGTTTTGCATCGCACCTTTAGATAGTTGCAGGGGTTATGCAAGCAAAATTTCGTCCTGAATGTTTGTTTTTAACGTGTGTAAAGGTTTAATAAGGCTTGTTTACTTGGGCCTTATCTTGAAGGTAGTCCCCACAAGAAAAAGTTGGTTACTCTCAATTCGGAGGACCGAGGAAGCTAATGTAAATTGCCGTGTTGTGAAATATTACATTATAGAGATATACTGATTTCTCATCTTAAATCTATTTTGCCGCACCCTGTATTTGCGTGTTGATTTTTTGATAGATATATATTTTTGTTTTTAATGGTTTACGTGTGAGATCACGTATATTTCGTTCACACCCTTTTATGTGATACGCTGTTATACATTTCCTTAATTTAGTTTTGCGTAGTGAACTGGTCATTAGTGTTTTTGATAACGGTGTAGTCGCAGCTAAATTGCAATTTAGGTCGTAAGTGTACGTACCCTACTGTTTAAGGTATCACGATGTAATTAGGAATGTGGACCTAGGTTTTTTTTGTCAACTTAAGTTTATTTTTTTATATTGGGAGATTTCTCTAATTATGTTATTTTTAACAGATATATAGTTTGTTATATAGAACATATGATCATATTTGTTCACATGCTTGTGTTTATTGTCATGTTCAAAGGTTCTTTTATGACTAAGCTGTTAGATTTTTACTAAGAAAGTTACCTTTATCTGAACAAAGGCACAGATTTCGCTTCCTACGTATTATTTATGATTTTACAACTTATTATTTTATCCCTCAAAACGTATAAAAACGTCTGCTAAAGTAGCAGCCCTTTCCCTTTAAAATTGTATCCACTTTCAGCAAGTAACAGTGAAGACTTGTGATACAAAACGATGATTCGCTTGTGAAAGAGAGGGCCATTACTGTTTCTGTGATCCACATAGGCTGTGCTGTGCGTCCTTTTCTGTCGGATAACTATGAATAATTTGGGGAATAAAATACCATGTAAATATACAATCACGTATAAATGTTAATGGAACTCCAGGAGGCAGTATAATGATCATTTTGCCTAATGATGTGTCAGGCTCTTCGTACAGGATACTTCAGATTTCTGTTTGTGTTTATGTAATTACCTATGGATGCTTTAACACTTACATCGATCGGCATTACCAGAAGGACTCTTACATCCGCGACTCAAAAACCACCTCCCGTTATCAGGTTTATCAAAGTGTTTACTTAGTAAGAACCGCAATATAGGATTACACTTTAGCTACGGTACTACGAATTACAATGTAATTGAACACAATCGCTTGTTACGTCCCATTGAATACTAATGGAAGCATTTACTCTTTCTTCTTCGTTATTCAACATTGGGACAGGGAAATAAACCATGGTATCTCGTAAGCTCATCTATGTATGTAATTCGTATCTGCTCTTTCTACGTATTTATTTCGTCTTCCAGACCCGAACTGACTCTCTATCACTATTTGTTAGGGATACATGCACCGCCACTTACTAAATTCAAACTCGAGCAAATCTTCGTAGAAACTCAAGATATCTTTAAGTATTTCATTGTTCAGCTTCAATATGTGGTCTGTTGAAGTTGTATTCTTGACTAAAGGATTTCAGTTCAATAACTTCCACTTAGATCTTCAATTGATTTTGGCTTTTTCCAAGATTTGACGTGTATCCGTTCCTGTTTGTGTCTTTCAACATGCTCTTGTTACATTTGCGTAATGTAGCTCTCTAAGGCTGCAATTATGTGCTCTCTAAGGCACAGTTTTTGTGCACATTGTCAGCTGCGTATACCGAGGAGAACAGATATCCAAATTGTTCCTTTGTGTGGAACAATATAATTTATACATGCGCAAATCAAATTCATACATCATTAATATCCCCATAACTCATACACAAAGTTCTGCTTTGGATGCTTTACAGTAGTAAAGATGGATGAATAAAGAACTTTGCCTCTAGGACCTCAAATATAGATAACTTGGAAGGTTCTCCGAAAGCTCTAAGTCCTAAAAAAATATTGACATGTGGCAACAGTGGAACTAAATACCTACAATACTTGCCAACTAACAGAACAGAAGTTTTCCGAGATAAAGAAGGAGGATGACATTTTGCAACAAGGACTATTTTATTATTATGCGAGTAGCATCCAAGCCAGAAGTACGATGAATTACATCTATTCTCTAGCATTTAAAAGAGGCGAAGTATAGGGAAGGTAGCGAACAGGGTCATGGTCTACCGACCATCTCGACATTCGCCTGGCGTATCTACGAAAAACCTGGAAAATATTAGTCGGAATGATTGCAAGCGTACCTCCCTAGTATCAGAAGGTTGTAACCACAACCAAGAGATTAGAAAATTTGTGTATTTTATAGTCCTAACTTTTTGTAGTTATAACTGGAATAATTTTCCCGTAGCGAGTTGGATACCGTACTTACGAACAAAAGCGCCTGTGTATATGTTTGCGTAAATCTTCTAACTAGTTTTATTTACACGGAAGTTCTACACAACGTTATATCATTACCCAGAAGCACTTGCTTTCTCGTAGCTGCACATGTAACACTTTCACTCCGGAGGGTATTTAAATATGCAGATACCTGCAGACGGCGGTTTTTAAACGTTTGGATAAAGACCTGTGGACTGTTTGTTTTTGGACATAATTCAATGAAATTTAAGAGATTATTAGAGAAAGAACATAAGTATCTTCAGTAAAAAATTTGATGTCTTACCTTTATCCAGAGGGAAGTCGCAGTGTTGCAAACTTTGCTTACTTTTCCAGGTATATTTATATTTCATTACATTTATTGTTCGTTGTATTATCTACAGGAATTATTATCAAACAACACTGAAACGCACTTTATCACTTAATCTGAATCACTACACAGGAAAAATTATTGTTTTTTTTTCCCCTCAAAACACATTTTATGTATTATTTGCTCCCAACACTTCTCTTTCGTATGGTATATCTCGAAACATTGTCCGATACAAAAAGATACACCACGTTTTGGACAATAGAATGTTGTTAGTTTTCTCACTGGTTTACCTGTACGACGTTTCTCTTTCAGGCAGCACACATGGCAAGGTCTTTGCTCATTCTGCTTGCTACCTGGTGCTCTTGGAGGCAATTTGTATGTGTAATGTCTTTCCCAATCAACCTACCGACCAGAGAGGTCCGCGAGCGTTCAGTTCATCTTCTACAAAAATATTATTCCTCGAAAATTCAGCCGTCACATATATTTCACGGAATAAATTTGTTACAGGCGTAAGGAAGGGTCTGATTTTGAAAAGAAGGTCGTATCCTGGGTTTCCTTTTGGTGTTTGCAGTTCATTATCATTCAGATGCAGCATCGTTAGAATTGACTCGAATCACTCACGACATACACCTACAGCTCGTGTAAAATTAGTT